>CAOLHI010005817.1:0-53261 GCA_948474755.1 Ctenosaura bakeri | reverse complement strand
CAGTCTAGTGCGGAAATCCAGGCCATTTCCGCACTAGACTGTTATAGCGTATGATTCCACTTTCAACAGCCTGTGGAATCCTGTTCCATTTCTGCACTACAGTGTTAAAGTGCTGCTATTCCACTATCAACCTCCTATGGAATTCTGGGGTTTGTAGTTTAGGGAAGGCACTTCAAATTCTCAGCCAAAGAGCTCTTTGGTCTCAGTAAACTACAAACCCCAGAATTCCACATGATGTTAAACGTGGAATAGCAGCAGTTTAACACTGTAGTGCGGAAATGGTCCTGGGGGTTTGCAGTGGCCCCTCCCAAAACTGCAAACCCCAAGATTCCATAGGATGTTGAAAGTGGAATCATAGCCCTATAACACTCTAGTGCGGAAATGGCTCAAGTCCCACGGAGTTCAGCGTGCTTCCTTCTGAAGAACCGCCGATGGAGGGGGAGCAGCGTGAGGGCATTATTGCCCCCTCGAAATAAGAATATGAAATGAAATGAAATTTGCCTTCAGTTCCCAAATTCCTAGCATAGCAGAGACTGAGACGCTGAAAACAGTTCACAGGGAAGAAAACTCTTCTGTTTGCTGTGTTCCTCCTTCACTTGGTCCTTTTGCCTGCCCCTTTTCTTTCAATGCCAAAACTGTGGCTGTTTCCGCACTACATTGTTACAGTGCTATTATTCCACTTTCAACCCCTAATGGAGTCCTGGGGTTTGCAGTTTGGGCAGGGGCCTTTAGAATTCTCAGCCAGAGAGCACTTTGGCCTCAGGAAACTACAAACCCCAGAATTCCACAGGAGGTTGAAAGTGGAATAAGAGCACTATAACAGTGTAGGGCGGAAAGGGCCTGTCTAAATGCTCACCTGAAATTTTAAGCTACTGCCATGCTGGAAATTTGGGGTCAGGAGGATAATTTCGTTGGGAGGCAGAATTCCCAAGCATGCATGTCCTTTGGGATGCTTAGAGGAAAAGCAGGCTGGTTGGCTGTGGGAAAAACAAAAATGATCCCTCCTCTTTGCGTCTTTACTCAGAAGTATGTCTCTCCCTGGCTTACTCCCAGGTCAGTGATTCGACTGCAGCTCCCAGCATCCGTTTCTATATCCTATACTGGCAAGGGCTACTGGGTCTGACAGTCCCAACATCATCTGCAGGGCTGATTCATTCCCACACCAGTGTATAGGACTGCAGGAAAAGATTTTTGCTGCACCTTAAAAATGGACAAATTGATTTTGGCATAAGCTTTGGCTGGCATTTCATAACTTGCATGAGGAGTTATCCTGAGATGGCAGGTGTGTATGCACATGGCACAGTGGAGCATTGCTACCATCACATGGGTGAAATGTAAAAAAGTTCAGTCTGTGAAAATTCAGTTAACACTGACATGCAAAACAAAATGGTTTTGGGGGAGAACAGATGGATAACACAATCTTTCTCCTAGCATTGCCAAGAGAAAGAGAGCTTTTGGTACTATCAAAAAGAGTTGGTGGCACCATGAAGCCTAGCAGAAGAAACCAGAGATACATCTCAGAGTGCTCATTTGATGGATGTTTTATCGGCAGGGCCCTTTTTTTTTTATCAATAAAACCATTTATCCATCAGTTGAACAGCTTGAGATATGTCTCAGTTTCTTTTATTCTATTTGTTTTTGCTTCCACCAGGTGCACTGGTTGATTTAGCATGTTATGAATATTGTGTATAGGACAAAAGTGAGTTCGGGCCCCCAAAAGTTTCTACCAAAATTATCAATTTATCTGTAAGATGCAACTGGATTCTTCATCCTTTATATGGATGCTGGTGAGGGGCATTCTAGCTGTGTGAGAATCTTTTTAGTTCAAGACTTAAGATACACAAACGCAGGTGCATTTTTGTGCGTGTTATTTCCATGTAGAAAATGCTGTTTTGTGCACACAAAAAACTACCACTTTCTTTTTCACAGAATAAGTCCTGAACTGCAAATAGTCTTTGACAACTATGCAGTTTTCAGCAACTTTTTTGCAGTGAGGAAAAAGTGATAAAATTATTCATTCCTGCTTACAAGAACCAGATTTACAAAGATTTAAATCTGTAGACCTTTACTGGTCCTACTGAGTAAAAGAACTGCCTCTACGGAATGTATTACTACTGTGTGACATCAATTTAGAGAGCCTCAGGTGCAAAACATACAACCCGGATTTCCCTCTTGCACTCCTTTTGCCTCTCCCACCCACATATCTCATTGACAGTAAAGGAAATGCTCCAGGGCCATTGCAAAGATAAAGCCTTGCCCAAGAAGGGTATGGGATTCTCGATCATCCACTGCATGCAATAGATGTGTGTATCCTAAACTGCAAACCCCAAGATTCCATAGGATGTTGAAAGTGGAATAATAGCACTATAACAGTCTAGTGCGGAAATGGCCTATGTGTTATGCGTGCATGTCCCAAAGGCACACACCTACATGCATTATAATGGAGCAATTGAACTTTGCAGCCACTCTGCACTGAGTCAGACCATTGGTCAAGCTAACCTATTGCTGTCCACAGCCAGTTAGAGGTCTTTCCCACCGTAGTGCTTGGCATCCTTTTAACAAGAGATGCCAGTGCCTGGACTTTGGACTTTGGCGTGCAAAGCATGTGCTCTATCGTCTAGTTAAAGGCCTTTCCTATAACTGTGTTGGTAACATTGTTACAGTCCTTATCAGACATGTAGCAAAATAAAATAACCCCAGTCTGTTAAAATGCATTACTTGGTTTCCACTGTTTCATCTTGAATGCTATCCCAAACAACTGCCTATTCACAAAACCCCGTGCTTTGAAATAAATTTCTTCCCTTTTTTTGTCAAAGCTGTGCACTTCACTCTAGCATTGAATCATGCTCTTATTTGCCCTCCAGCTACTGCTGCGTGTATGCCTTCTGATGGGCCTTCCATCATTTTTTCCCACTTACTTCAATAAGGCAACTGTGGTGGATGTAGAGACCAATTTTTCTGGCCCTGCAATCCTCTACAGACTGCACAGATTGCAAAAAAAAAAAAAAAATCCTTTTCATTTTGAAAAAAAATGATATTTTTTACATTAAACAATAAAGGGAGAACTTGAAATCTGTTTCAAAAGATGGAGTGCAGCTCCTGGAGAGTTCCAGGATTGTCAATACAAACTCCCTCCTTTTGGGGCATGGAAAAAGAATTGTCTTGGGAGTCTGGAGTAGTTGAGCTCCCTTCTTTCCCCCCCACCAAAAAAAAAGCACTTTGCCCTTCACATTAATCGACTGCAGCAACCAAAAGCAATAGCGTATTCAAAATGAAGAGTATTAGTATTGCATAACCTTTCATGGACCAGAACCCATTTCCTCAGATGAAAAGTCTACAGTGTGATGTAGTGGGCAGAAAAGGTAATGCAATTCTAGGCTGTGTCAGGCAGGAGTATAGAGTCCAGATCAAGAGAAGCAATAGTGGCCCTGTATTTTGCGTTGGTCAGACCCCACTTAGAATATAGTCATCCCTCCACATTCGCCTAGGGTTAGGGGCACAGGACCCCCATGAAAGTGGAAAAACCGTGAATGACTTTAGGTCCTCCCAAACCATATTTTATCATACATATCATATGAGGATAGACTTAGAGAGCTGGGTTTAGTCTGCAGAAGAGAAGGTTAAGAGGGGGCATGATAGCCGTGTTTAAATATTTGAAGGGATGCCATGTAGAGGAAGGAGAGGGCTTGTTTTCTGCTGCTCCAGAGACCAGGACAAGGAGCAATGGATTCAAGCTGCAGGAAAGGAGATTCCACCTGAACCTCAGGAAGAACTTCCTGATAGTCAGGGCTGTCCGGCAGTGGAATATGCTGCCTCGGAGAGTAGTGGAGTCTTCTTCCTTGGAGGTTTTTAAGCAGAGGCTAGATGGCCATCTGTCGGGAGTGGTTTGAGGGTGTTCCTGCATGGCAGGGGGTTGGACTGGATGGCCCGTGTGGTCTCTTCCAACTCTACATTTCTATGATTCTATACAAAAAAGTATGATCACCATATTCAACCCACTGTGGATTCCTTTAAGGCACCAGAGTTCCTTCCCAAGGCAGAAGTGGGTGACTGGTGGGGCTTACTGCCCCCTCCACTGCTTCCCCACACCATTTTTAGTAGGAACTTACAAGCCTCGTTCACATTTTCTCAGTCTCGTAAGGTTTGCAGCCCCTATTAAAAATGGCAAAGGGCAGCAGCAGAGCTAACAGCAAATAATCTGTGAATAATCAAATCCACAAAAGTGAAACCCGCAAATGTGGAGGGGTGACTGTACTGTGTCTAATTCTGGGTACCACAGTTCAAGAAGGATATTGACAAACTGGAACATATGCAGAGAAGGGTGACTAAGATGAAGAATGGCCTAGAAACCAAGCCTGATGATGAATGGCTTGGGGAGGTGAGTATGTTTAATCTGGGGAAGACTCAGAGATGATGTGACAGCCATCTTTAAATATCTGCTGAACTGACATGTAGAAGACGGAGGGAGCTGGTCTGCTGCTCCAGAGACTAGAACATGCACCAATGGATTCACAAATCAATAGCCAGAAAAGAGATTCCACCTAAACATTAAGAAGTTCTAAGAACTGTTCAACAGTGGAATGGAGGATAAACTCTCTTCTTTGGAGGTCTTTAAACAGAGGTTGGATGAGCACCTTTCAGGAGTGTTGCAGCTATGTGTTCCTGCATGGAACAGACTGGATGGTCCTTCCAACTCCTTCCAACTCTATAATTCTATGATTCTAAGCAGTGTGACTCTCAAAAGTCAAGAATATAAACAGAGTGGGTTTAAAGCCCACTCCACCTTACACTTGATAGTTTCCATGTCAGTGAAGCAGTGAATCCTCCTCGCTGAAAGTATATGTATAAGTCTGAAGAACAGGTTGCTTACCTGTAACTGTGGTTCTTCGAGTGGTCATCTGTGCCATCATACACTAGGAGCTTTAGCGCCTGCGCGGTAGCGTTCGGAAACTTCTAGAGCTTGTTCGCTTGGCGGGAACCCCTCCCCCACGCCGGTACTGCGCATGCTCCTCCCGCCGAGCAACGGTCTCTCCTCAGTTCTGTCGTCCGCCGTAGAACCTACAGGGACCTGAGAAAGAGGGGAGGAAGGGCGGGTGTGTATGATGGCACAGATGACCACTCGAAGAACCACAGTTACAGGTAAGCAACCTGTTCTTCTTCTTCGTGGTCTCTGTGCCTTCATACACTAGGAGACTGTGTAGCTTACCGGTCGGACGGCGGGTCAGGTCCTACAGCACGGAAGCCAACACCTCACGTCCAAACCGGGCATCTCTGCGCAACCGGCAGTCGAGCCTGTAGTGGCGCACGAAGGTCGATGGTTGGGACCAGGTCGCCACACGGCAGAGTTCATGCAGGTCAACTCCTCGCAGGAGGGCCGCAGAAGTAGCCACCGCTCTGGTGGAGTGGGCTCGAAGCAGGACTGGCGGAGGCTTCCTCGCGAGCTCATACGCCAGTTGAATAGTCCTCACCACCCATTTGGAGAAGCGCTGGGTGGACACTTTGAGGCCCTTCCGACGTCGCCCATAGCAAACGAAGAGATGCGGCGTCTGTCGGAAGGAAGCAGTCCTGTCCATGTAGAAGGCCACGGCCCGACGCACGTCCAGGGAGTGGAGAGACTGCTCCAACGGTGTCGTCGGGTTCGGGAAGAAGGCAGGCAGGATGATGTCCTGGTTGAGATGGAAACTGGACACCGCCTTAGGCAGGAACGAGATGTCAGGTCTCAGGACCACCTTGTCTCTGTGGAAGACCGTGAAGGGCTCATCGGATCGAAGAGCTGTGATCTCACCCGCTCGCCTCGCTGAGGTCACCACTACCAAGAAGGCAGTTTTCATGGTCAGGAGCCTATCATCCGAGGTCGCCATCGGCTCGAAGGGCGGCTTTGTCAGCTGCGAGAGCACCAGCGAGAGGGACCACGGCGGTAGCGGCGGCGATACCGGCGGGTAGAGATGATGAAGTCCTTTCAGGAACCGCTTAACGGTATCGTTCCTGAAGAAGGCCGAGGCAGCCGACCGTGGCGGTTGGTATGCCACGATCGCGGAAAGATACACCTTCAGGGATGGAAACGCCAGCCCCTGTTGCCGGAGGTGCAGAAGGAAATGCAGGACGGTAGAGAGCCTCGTGGGCGATACCGGCTCACTCCTCTCGTTAGCGAAGGTCAGGAAGCGTCGCCACTTGTATTGATAGTTGCGACGGGTGGATTCCTTCCTGGCCGCGACGAGGACGGTACCGAGCACGGGATCGTCTAGTGCGATATCCTCCAGGCATGGAGGGCCAGGCGTGGCAGGTCCGGATGGAGGACTCGGCCGCCGGAGTGGGAGACCAGGTCCGGTGTCGGTGGCAACCGGAGCAGGTCGTCTCGTGCGGCTTGTAGCAGGGGTGCGAACCAATGTTGCCTCGGCCAGTATGGGGCTACCAGGATCGCGTCGGCTCGGTCGGCGAGGATCTTCGATATCGTCCGGCCGAGCAGCGGGAACGGCGGGAACGCGTAGAGGAGTTCCCCGGTCCACGGAAACTGGAAAGCGTCCCCGATGGAGGCACGATCGTGGCCCGCTCTGGAACAGAATCGGCGACACTTCGCGTTTTCCCTGGTCGCGAAGAGGTCGATCGATGGTTCGCCCCAGCGGCCCCGAATCAGTCTGAACGCCTCTCCGGAGAGAGACCATTCGTGATGGGATGAGGTGTCCCTGCTGAGGGCGTCTGCTGTGGTGTTCTCCTGCCCGGCCAGGTGAACTGCCACGGGATGCGTATGCAGGCAAATGCACCATTCCCACAAGTCGAGTGCAATGTTGAGCAGGGTTGTGGAGTGAGTCCCTCCTTGTCTGTTGATGTAACAGACGGCGGTGGTATTGTCCGTCAGAACCAGGACCGTCCGCCCCGCTACGACGTGGCAGAACGCCCGTAGCGCTTTCAAGACGGCGAGCAGCTCCAGCGCGTTGATATGGAGAGCGGTCTCGTCGTCGGTCCATCTGTCGCGGACTCTGAGATCGCCGCAGTGGGCACCCCATCCATACAGGGAGGCGTCGGTCGTTACCGTCACCTTCGGTGTCGGCTGTTGGAAAGGCATCCCTGACATGAGATTGCGTCGCGACTGCCACCATCGGAGGGATGAGTGGACGTCTTCCGGCAGCTGCAGTCGGAGTGTCTGTTCGTCTCGCAGGGGGTCGAATGCAGACGAACCAGTGTTGAAGAGGTCTCGCTCTCAGCCTGGCGAGATATGTCACAGCGGTGGTCGCAGCCATGTAGCCCAAGAGCTGCTGGACGCTTCTCGCAGATAACGTCGGGGCCGTACGAGCGTGAGCGGCGGCCCGGATAGGGTTTGGGCTCGAGACTCTGATAGGTACGCCCTGGCGGAGGTCGAGTCGAGCGTCGCCCCGATGAAGTCCAAGATCCTCGCCGGCTCGAGGTGGGACTTCTTCGGATTCACCCGTAGACCAAGGCGGGTCAGGAGTGACAACGTCATGTGGACGTCGTGGTAAAGTCTCTGTTTGCAGGACGCCACCAACAGCCAATCGTCGAGGTAAGGGAAGACAGAAGCACCCTTCGTCCGCAGGAAGGATACCACCGGGGCCATGCACTTGGTGAAGACCCTTGGGGCAGTCGAGAGTCCGAACGGCAGCACCTTGTACTGGTAACAGGTGTCGTCGACCGCGAAGCGGAGGTACCGTCTGTGCTGCGGGCGAATGGCGATATGGAAGTATGCGTCTCGGAGATCGATGGAGGCGAACCAGTCCCCTCGATGTAGGAAGGGCAGGATCGACGGTATCGTGACCATCTTGAACCTCTTGGGGCGGATGTAGTAGTTCACCCCTCTGAGGTCCAGGATCGGCCGGAGGGTACCGTCGGCTTTCAGTACCGTGAAGTACCTGGAGAAGAAGCCGGTGGTCTTGGCCTCTTGCGGGAGCTGCTCGATCGCCCCTTTCTGGAGGAGGGATTGGATCTCTTCCAGGAGGGCCGGACTCGACGGCGTGGAATAGTAAACGCCTCAAGGAGGAATATCGAGAAACTCGATGGCGTAGCCAAGACGGACGATGGAAAGCACCCAAGAGTCCGTAGTGACACATTGCCACTCCGCGAGATGTCGAGCCAGAGTCGGTCGGTCTCCGAGCGCTGATGGTAGGCTGAAGAGTGGGTATGGTAGGTCCTGCCAGGCACGTCAAAACCGAGACTTTGTCTCGGAGGAGGACTTCTTGGATGAAGCCGGGCGTCGTCTAATCGTGCGTCTGGCCGATGAGCCGGAGGACGGTCTTGACTGTCCAGACTGGGCCGAACGCTGGAACGACGAGGTGGAAGATCGTCGCCAGGATGGGCGGAAGGTGGAGGCCCTGCGGGCTTGCGTGGCCGGCTGTAGCCCGATCTTCTTGGCGGTCAGCCTCGCCTTAACGAGTGTCCAAAGCTTCGTCTGTGGACGAGTTGAATAGGCCCTCACCGTCGAAGGGGAGATCTGAATCCTCCTTCTGGTGTCCTCCTGGATGTCGGCCGGCCGCAGCCAAGCATGGCGGCGGAGGCCGATGGATCCCGCCATGACCCGGGAGGCAATCTCCACTGCGTGCCTGGAGGAGGCCATCTGCTGCCGAGCGATGGAGATGGCCTCGTTGAAGATCACGGAGGAGGCTTGGCGGATGTCCTCCGGTACCGCCTCCATCGCCGGTTGCAGGCGATCGAGCACCTTTTTCAGGTATGCCGCGAGGCAAGCCTGAGTGTTGGACAGCCTGATCTGCAAGGAGGCGGCGGAATAGAACCTTCTTGCATAGGCGTCCAACTTCCTGCCCTCTTTGTCCGGCGGGGTGGTGTGTTGCCTGCCGGAGCCTTTCATCTGTGCCGACTCGACCACCACAGAGTTCGGTGCAGGGTGATTAAAGAGATAACCGGCCTTATCCTTCTGCACCCTGTAGAGGTGTTCCAACCGCTGCGGTATCGGCTGAGCCGAGGCCGGCCTATCCCAGGCGGCCTTCACCAGTCTGGATACCCAGGGCAGGAGAGGCAGCGGGGCCGTGGCAGGTTGCTTCCCTTCAAAGACGGAGAAGACTGGATCGTCGTCCTCCGGCTCCGCATCGGCGATCTTCAGGCCGAGGGTAGTAGCCATGCGGAGCAGCATCGCAGAGAACTGGTGGACGTCCTCTGGAGCAGAATCTGGGATCGGGTCCCCGAATCCCAGCGGAGGAGACTCCTGGGAGGCCGCCTCAGACACCTCTGATTCCGCACTCGAGTCGTACGACTCTGAGGTCGGTGAGTCCTCTCGCCGCTCGCTTGCCGGCTCCTTCGTAGTCGCCACAGGTGTTGCCTTCCTAGGCTTCTCTGCAGCCGGGGCGGTGGTAGTAGCAGCGTCCCGTTTGGGCTGGCTGACTACTGACTTCACCTTCTTAGTGGTGACAGGGGTAGTCTGGCAGGCTGACGTCGTCGTAGCCCGCTCAGTCACCACCGACTCCGTAGGGCGCGTCGCCGTTGCCGTGACCCTAGGAGGTGGCGATATCGCCCGATACCGAGGTGAAGGCTCCCTCGCCCTATGATATCGAGGAGAGGGAGAACGGCTGAAGGAGCGGCGGTCCGACGGAGATCGGCTTCGGCGTCGACGGTACCGAGCCTCGTCCCCTCTAGGCGAGCGCGATTCGCGCTGTCGACGAGGTGACCGGGACCTCCGGAAGGTCTCCCAGCGACTCGGGTCACGATGGTACCGATCCCGGTACGATGGTGAGTGTGACCGATAAGAGGCCGGGCGCTCTCTCCATTCAGATTCCCTTGCGTACCTGGCCACGTAGGACGCCGAGGTGTATCTGGAGGCAGACGAGCGAGGTTGTTCCTCTCTTGTCTCCCTAGGAGGCGGCGAGGCCACCGGGCGCTCGGAAGAGCGGGACCGGGACCGGAAGGAGGTCGAACGCCGCTCCGGAGAAGCAGAGGGCTCTCTCTGCTGCAGGTCGGCCGACCTGCGACG
Source organism: Ctenosaura bakeri (assembly GCA_948474755.1). Classification (NCBI taxonomy): domain Eukaryota; kingdom Metazoa; phylum Chordata; class Lepidosauria; order Squamata; family Iguanidae; genus Ctenosaura; species Ctenosaura bakeri. The sequence goes on along the minus strand of CAOLHI010005817.1, from coordinate 43,333 downwards.
GCTAGGAGGGCGGTGGCGCTCCTCCACCAGGGTTGGAGGGTCTGCCACAGGCGAGTCCGGGCGCTGTTGGGGAACGTCCTCGATCTCATCCTCCGAGAGATCGACGGACTCGCCTCGCCCTTTGGAAGGCTGCTGAGTAGGAGGAGGATAGGAGGCTGAACGTCCCCAGCCGGGGAGCGCTTCTTCTCCTTCTTCTTCTTCTTCTTCTCCTTCTCCTTGCCCTTGCCTCCGTCCGGAGCAGGGCGCTTTTTAGCAGGCGTCTCCGTGAGGGGAGCCTCAGCCTTCCTCGCCGTCGAGGATCCTTTCGCTGACTTGGCAGCCGCCGACAGCTTCGGGATCCTCGGTAACGCCGAGATCGGCGTTTTTGCCGGTACCGAGCCCGATACCGACGAGGTGGACGGAACGGCAGCCGCCGATACCGTCGATGGCGTGGTCGTCTTCTTGTCGGCCATCTTGGAAGTGGCGGTCTCGTCTATCGCCCGCAGAGACTGTTCCCAACAATAAGACTTAAGTCTCGCGGACCGGTTGCGGAGAGTTTGGGGAGTAAAATCCCGGCAAATTGGGCAAGTCCGAATGTTGTGGGACTCACCCAAACAGAAAAGACACTCCTTGTGGCCGTCGTTGAGGGCAACTTTGCGCCCGCAGGACACGCACTTCTTGAAGAGCGCGGACATAAGACGAAGAACGCCAAACTGCGAAATCCGAAAAGACCAAAAACCGAAGGGGGAGTCCGAAAGAGAGGTCAGAGACAGTCCAAAAGTCCGTAAAACCGTGAAAACAGCAAGCCAAGCACAAAAGTGAGAGGAACAAACCAAAGAACCTTCCGTACGCAACGGCGGACGAGAAGAACTGAGGAGAGACCGTTGCTCGGCGGGAGGAGCATGCGCAGTACCGGCGTGGGGGAGGGGTTCCCGCCAAGCGAACAAGCTCTAGAAGTTTCCGAACGCTACCGCGCAGGCGCTAAAGCTCCTAGTGTATGAAGGCACAGAGACCACGAAGAAGAACTTACTTGCTTATTTATGTAATATTGTACTTTTCTCCTAGTATGGGATCCAAAGTGGTTCACTGTTTGAGTTAAAACAAAATGCAATGGAAACAATGCATAGTTTAGAGGGTTTTTAAAAAAGTAATCACAATTGCAATATTAATTTTAAACAGTCTTTTTTTTAAACAGCTACAATATTATACTACAGTCCTTTTAATTTTAAACAGCTACAATATTATACTACAGTCCTCCCTCCTCATTTGCAGGTTTGACCTTTGCAAATCTGATTGTTCACAAGGCACACATGTAGCTCCTCTCATTCCCTTGCATTTTGCAGAGAAAGAAGGCAAGCATTCCTCGGCCAAAGGCAAGAGAATGGGAGGGAGGCATGTGCATGCCTTCCTTCTCCAATTCTGGTGCTCCCCGCTTGCATCCTCTTGCTTTTGGCCCCGGCACAGAGAATGGACACTGAGGGAAAAGGCAAAGGAATGATGGGAGAAGGGAGGCACGTGCCTTCCTTCACTCACACAGTGATCCCACCTCCCATTCCCTTGCCTTTGGCCCTGGCATGGGGAATGCACACTGAGGCAAAAGGCAAGGGAATGGGAGATGAGCCCTATAGGGAATGCAGGGAGCACAAGGGTGTTATTTGTAGTTTTTTCCACTTTTGTGAGGGTTTGTACCCCAAACCCTCATGAAAATAACTGATAAAAATACAACTTCAACATATCCTGTTTAAAAAACCTTCTGCAATAGACAGGTGATACTCAAAGGCCTGAGTAAACATGCTCTCTCTTACATTTTTGCCAAACAGGACTGTGATGATGATGAGGCTAAGTAAAAGGTCTTCCCTATGGCATCCCAACGATCTTAAAATTTGGGCAGGTTCTTATTGATAGCCTGAACATTAAACTATTAAAATTAATCCACCCGGGGCTATCTTGGAGCAATCTTGTTCATCTCTCTTCAGATGCAAGGTGATGATCATCCTACATTTCATACATACATAGAAAGCCCAGGGGAATTAATCAGAGTAAGGGGGGGAAATCATCTAAATAGCATTAGCTCAGTTTTCCAAGATCCCATCCTCTCTACAGGACTGTGGACTATGCAAAGGAGGAAATGAAGGGAAAGAATATTGAGAATATCATGGGAGGAAGCAAAACAATAAGAAATATTTTGTTATGTAAAATTGTTCTAACATGATGTAGTGGTTTGAGTGTTGGAGAAGGACTCCAGAAGACCAAGATTCAAATCTCCACTCAGCCACGGAAACCCATTTGGTGATCTTAGGCAAATCACAGCCTTAAAGGCAGGCAGCAGCAAACCTCTTCTGAATAAATCTAGGCAAGAAGTCCTAGGATAGTTATATTTGATAACTGCTGGAAGGGCTGATATATGCGCAATATTGGAAAGAAAGGAAATATGTTGGTATAGAAGAATGGAAATCAAAAGTCCTGGATACAGTAGAGACAGAAAAGTTAACATTTTCTCTGAGAAACAAACCTATCCAGCACTTTGAAAGGGAATGGAGAGAAGTTTTGGATTGGATAAAGATATAGCACAAGAAAAGAAAAAAGAATAAAGTAAGTTTGTAAGTAATCTAATGTAATAATGTAGCAAGACAAGGTAACAAAGTAATGTAACAAGATAGCAAGGCAATGCAACAAAGCAACTATGTAATGATGTAAGAAGTAACAAATTATTTGAGGAAGTAGTAATTATGTATGAATGGAATGAAAACATGCAGATTCAACTGGAAAATAAGCCTGGAAGTGGGGAGAGGGATTTTTTATTTTAATTAAAATCTTTAATAAAAAAAACTTTAAAAAAAAAAGAAATCCTAGGATAGGATCACCATATGCCAAAGCTGATTTGAAGGCACAGAATAATAACAATAACAATAGCAACAGTGGCTCTTGTTCCATGAAGAAGACTTCCCATACTCTGATAAATACTTCTGCTGTCATGGATCCATTAATATCTACCTAGATGCTTGTTACCCTGTTCTCTGGGGGTCCCAGAAGGGGCGCCCAAATAACCAAGCACAAACACAAAGTTGGGCAAATTAACTGGAGCACTCTCTTAAGCTAGTGAGAGGCAGGGTAACTTAGCAGGGATCTTGTAACCCAGTGCCTATGGGTCAGGTCAGTTAAGCAGTCAGACAGGTTTAAAATCACAAAAATGATGTTTTTATTAAAAGACAAACAAACAGAAAAGACACCACAATCACACAGCTAACTAAGGAATTAGAAATAAGGATTTCGGGAGAAATGGGTGATATGACACCTTTTCTCATAGTCCTGAAGAAGCTGAAGATGGTGGGGAGAAAGCTCAGCACGATTCACTGAGGGGAGATCGTCAGACAAAATGGCTGCAAGGCGGGATGGAAGTCCAGAGCGATCCAAACAGGGCGAGCAATCTGAGGTGGTCTCAGAATCGGGGAGTTTTTATAGGGTGAATTGTGCCTACAGGCCATGCCATACTCGGTGAGAACAATGTGAGTTTGGAGCAGGACAAAGGTTTGGCAAAGGTCAAGTTTTACATGATGGGCTTAGCGCAGGTTTAAGAATAGTATAGCCAGTATGCAAATAGCTTGGCATTGTCAGACTATCGGCTCGTGGCTGGGCGTCTTTGTTTAGAGTCGCACTTAAGCAAGAAGGTGTCTGCATGAGAGGTCCATGAAGCAACGGAGTGGCTTTGTTCTGCCTGCCTAGGTGGAGAACGGAATGTCCAACAATTACCAGCCGCGCCTGTTTACGTGCTTGTCCAGAGGCCTCGCAAACACGTGGAGTGGGGTGGCAGAGGAAGGCCGAATGGATTTGAAATCAAAAAGAGCTATCTAGTGCTATCACCGGGTAGGCCTGAACCGTAGTAACATGCTCACTATGCTGTTTTCTTTCCCTGCAGTTGTCATTCCTCTCCCTGCTTCCTTCCCTTCCAGAAAGGACTTGCATGATATACTATACACAAATTGTGGCTGTTGCCTACTGAACTCCATTATGCAAATACTCACAGTTCCTGGGAACTGTGCTTTACTGCTTAGATTGGGGGAGGGAGCAAGTAAAAGAGAACAATGTGTTACCCTGTTTACTGGGGGTCCCGGGAGGGACACCTATATGCACTCTCAATTAACAAAGTTTGGGGAAACTAGCTAGAGCACAAGTTAGCAATGCGAGAGGCAGGGCAACGCAGTGGAATCTTTTACCCAATGTCTACGGGGTCAGGCCAAGTCAAGAAGCAAACCAAGTTATAAGAATAATTGAGATTTTATTAAATACAGACACACAGTGTATGCAACACACACAATCACACAAGTAACTAAGGAAAATAAAAGTTGGAGCAGTATAGAGGGATTTTGAGAGGGATTGTTGAATTGGGTGATATGAAACCTGTTCTGAAGCCTGGAAGAATAGAGAGCGATGCTGGGGCTCGATGTGGCTCAGCACGTGGAGCTGAGGGGAAGCTCGCCAAGCAAAGTGGCAGCAAGATGGTCTGGAACTCGGGAGTGATCTGAGGAAGGTCTCGGAATCGGGGGTTTTTATGGGGAGAAATGTAACTGCAGGCTATTCCGTACTTGGGGAAAACAATGAGTTTCGGGCGTGAGACAAAGCTTTGGAAAGGTCAAAATTTAACATGATTGAGTTAGGTCTGAATTAACAAAGAGGTAGACAGTATGCAAATGCTCAGTGCTTGGCAGCTGAGTATTCAGCTTGCCAAGTTGCCTGCTCGGGGCAGGGAGTCCTTTGTAAACAGCATGCATACATAATGGAGGTGTTTGCAGAGAGGTCTCCTAAAGCAATGATCTGGCTATTTCTGGCCTGCCTGTACTGTGTTGGGATATTGCAGCGTTTAGTGGCTAAGCCTAGTTCTGTGCTTGTCCGGGGGCCTCACAAACACGTGGAGAGGGGTGATGGAAGAGAGCCAAATTACTGATATCAAAATGATATCTTTATGCTATCTGCAAGGAGGCCTAACCTGCAGTAACAAATGAACATGGAGAGTAGAGGCATCTCTCACCACATGTGGTAGCTCTGTCCTGTAGCCAAGAAATATTGGAAACAAATCCACATGCTGATTTCAAATGTCCTTGTGATAAAATTTGAATCAAGACCAGAATAATATTTGTTAAATATGTTAGGTGAGCATCCTACATTGAAAAAATACTCAAAAATAATTTTATATATGGTCATATCAGCCAGAATTGTTTCTGTGCAAAAATGGAAGATAGAGCAAAAACCTTTGATTGACAGTGAGATATTGAAAATGTTAGAAACGATGCGGATGGAGAAACTGATGACATTATTGAGTGATACGTTTATCCAAAACTGTGAGAGAGAATGGGGACCTCTTTCAGAAACTATTAAAGAATATGATGGAAAAGAAGGGGTTAACATAAATCATTGTAAAGATATCAAATGTAATAGATTATAATATATTATATACTTTTAATTTGAAATGTTGTGACAAGGGTAGCAAAACTTAGAGGAACAAATATACAGTCATCCCTCCACATTTGGTAGGGTTAGGGGCATAGGACCTCCATGAAAGTGGAAAAACTATGAATAACTCTAGGCTCTCCCAAACTATATTTAACACTTGAAAAAGTATGATCACCTATTCAACCCACCATGGATTCCTTTGCAGCATCAGGGTTCCTTCCCAAGGCAGAAGTGGGTGGCTGGTGGGACTTCCTACCACCTCCACTGCAGCCCCACACCATTTTTAAGAGGGACTCACATGCCTCATTCTCAGTTTCTCAGTCTCACGAGACTTGCAGTCCCTCCTAAAAATGTCATAGGGAGGCAGCAGAGGTGACAGCAAAGAATCTGTGAATAATCAAATCCGCAAAAGTGAAACCCACAAATGTGGAGGGCTGACTGTAATTGCTAAAGTAATGATTCCAAGTGAAAGTGGAAATATGGAAGATAGAGAATGGGGGGGAAACTACAGGAGGGGGTGGGGAGAGAAATTTTATAAATGATAACATGAGAATAATTGTAAAAGACTGAAAGATATGAAAATACGTTGACATATATTTTGCACTTATTACTCTTAATACAAAATATATTTTAAAAAAAGAAGTTGTATTTCAATAAAAGTAGTCACATGATCCATGAGTAAAAACAAAAATTGGGATAGGTAATACCTTTATTGGAGAACCAGTGCAGTGTAGTGGTTTGAATGCTAGACCAGGAGTCTGGAAACCAGGTTCAAATTCCCACTTGGCCATGGAATCTCACTGGGTGACTCTGGGCAACTCACACTCTCTCAGCCTCAGAGGAAAGCAATTTCAAATTCCCTCTGAACAAATCTTGTCAAGAAGGTCCCATGACAAGTTCTCCTTTTGGTCCCTATAAGTGAGAAACAACTTGAAGGCACACAATAATGATACTTTTATTAAGATGAGAGAAGTCAAAAAACTGTGCAAATATTTGAGATCTTACAGAAATCTTCATCAGTCCTCTTATTTTCATTTTATTTATATTCTGCCTCCCTTCCAGCATCGGACCCAAGAAGGATTACAACAGGATTAAAACAAGATATAGCTAAAAAAAAATCTATGATAAAATGTTAAAACAGAGTGGAAATGTGCTATCATATTACAGCACTATTAATTTGCAAAGTATAAAATCATGAAAACTATAAAAATGAAGATAAAAACACAGCACACACCTCCATAAAAAAAGATCCTTCTGCAAACTAGTAATCATGAAATGCATGTTTAAATAGAAAGGATACATATATATGTATGCATGGGAAGGGAAAAAAATCTGTGACTATAAAGTTCGGATGTTAACTAGGCTGGTTACATGGATCATAAAACTCCCTTGCTCCCAAGCTCCACTGGCTGTTAGTTTGTTTCCAGCCACAATTCAAAGTGCTGGTTATGACCTCTAAAGCCTTATATGGCTTAGATCCAGGCTATATGATAGACTGTATCACCCCATATGAACCTGCCCAGAATCATAGGCCATTTCCACACTACATTGTTATAATGCTGTTATTCCACTTTCAGCATCCTGTGGAATTCTGGGGTTTGTAGTTTCCTGAGGCTAAAGAGCTCTTTGATTGAGGAGTCTAAATGCTCCTCCCTAAACTGCAAACCCCAGGATTTCATAGGATGTTGAAAAGTGGAATAATAGCACTATAACAGTGTAGTGTGGAAATGGACCATAGAAGCTGGGAGAAGTCTCACACAATCTCTCTGTGCCTGGTCAAATTGCATAGGAATGAGAGGGGAAGCTCTGGGGGGGAGAAAGGAAGGCTTGCATGTGGTTTCCCCCACCCTTCATTCCCTTCCATTTTGCCTTAGTGCACGTGCTCTGCACCAGGGCAAAATGCATGGAAATGAGAGAAGGAGAATGTGGGAAAGATACACTCTCAAATAATCAAATTTGTAAAAGTCAAACCTGCAAATGTGGAGGGAGGACTCTCTCATGCGTGCTCATTCTCTCTCTCTCTCCCCCTTTGTGTGTGTGTGTATTCTACCATTACAGACCCATTAGAGTTACCAATCACCATGACCACAGATTATTGTATCATTAGATTTCTTATTGCTCAAAACGTCTGTAAATGGTTTCCAATCTTTCAAAAAATCTTCAGTTGAATTGTTCCTTAAAACTCACATTAAAACTCAGCAATCTTGACAATCCATTCTTCTATCATTGGTGCTTCTGTCCATCTGCAGGTTTGAGCAAACAATGTTCACGTTGCTGTTATCATATCTCAATTTTGAAATGAGAGTTCATGTTTACAATTTCTGTTAGGATAGCAATAAGGTAGAAGTAATGTACCAGTTCCAGCACCTATACACATTTTCCTCTTTCTCAGAAGCATGTTGGGGAAAAGGAGAAACTTTCTGCAGAATCCTTTTGGTAACATAAGTTGTGCTGAATGCAGAGTGACATTTTTGGAAGAAGCAAAACTAACATATCCAGTTGATGATGTCAGAAGCAGTAGAAAAAGCATGTGGAACCTTTGTAAGTACACAGTAAAGCGCCTAGAGTAGCATGTCAATGCACGTTGTGCATTACACATTGCATACGGCCTCCATGCATTTTGCATTGCACTGTAAGGCAATAGCTGTGGTCATTCACTATATCTTGTACGTTGCACTTCAGTGCTATTCAGTATAGGACTTGTATGGTGCCAGCACAGCATAATTCTGCCAATGGATATTCATGTTATACTGAGACAATATCCATAGGACCTTGGCCTATGAATGCTGCAAATCCAAATTCTTCTTTAATCAATCCCAACATACCCTTGAAATAACGTCTCCCTTTTTGCTTCTGCTAGCAGCAGGACGAGGGATGCTGAACTTTCTATAGTAGCCAGGAGGGGGCTTTAAAAATCGGTTGGGCTTCCCTTTTCCAGGTTAGAGCCTCTCTGTCCACTCCCAGAAGGGAAGATCTAAAATATCCCATGGAGTCCCCTCTCAGGGTGCATGACTTTATAGGCTGGTGGTTCCTAGGGCAGTGGGATGGAGAACGTGTTCTATAGTCTGAACTCTAAATGAGATAATTAAGGCGATAAATCCCAGGCCCGAAACAGTATCTTTGATGGCTCCTAAAGACTAAAAAGCAAAGCAGAAGCACTGTCTCACTGACACAGAAGTCACCAAGCTCCACAGAAGCACAGGACTACACTCTCAATGGTTTTCATTTGGTTCTTCTGAGCTTTCTTTTGTGTTATTCTTTTGAATTAAATTCTGCCCTGAATGCCAAATTGCCTCATTTCCTATTCATTGAGGCAGAACGGGACGAAACCCACATGTTAACCATGAATGGTTTTATTACACCTGCTGGCTAACCATTCATTTGTTAGGAAGATTGCAGATGAATAGTCCCAGATGATGTTTCACCAATGGGCAGTGGTTTCACCAGCTAGGGATGGTGCTCAAGGCCAAAGTCCAAAGCCCCAGCAAGCCCAGGGAGATCCCAGTTAGGAATACAGGCAGCTGCCTTATATGGATCCACTGCTCCATTTAGCCCAATATTGTCGTCTCTGGCAACAGGTTTTTAGGCAGGATATTTTCCTAGTCTTATCTAGAGATTACTGGTGGTCCCCTATCTAAGCACTAAATAATCGCAAGCCTGCATAACTTCCAGAACCAAGCAAGACTGAGAATGTTTGCTGTTGACTACCACCCAAGAGGCAGTTGTGGAAAGTCAATGGGCAAATTGACCTGGCCTCAGCAAAGGTATGTCAGAACCCACTGAGGTTGATGCAACTCACTCCCTTATCCTCTTTCCTCTTATCTTAGCAAAGAAAAAAAATGTTTTATTATCAAGAGCCAGACAACTGGGCACGTACATGATTGCAGATTTTTATTTTATTCTTTTTTTAGTATTATATTATATTATATTATCCTTCTCAGGAGTCATAATGAGTATCTTTGTAACAAAATACTTACAAGCCATTATAACCAAAAGACCTTGAAAAAAAAAATCAAAGTCTTTGGCTCCAGTTCTGATTTAATGTTTTACCAGCAAGAGCCCTTATATTTTTGCTTAAAGCTTCTCTCAAATTACACTCGTAACCACCACTTACTGGCAAAAGCCCATGTAACTTCAGAACACTTGGAGACTAGTACATTTCAGCACCAGAGGACAAGCTGAGCAAAAGCCGCCCTTCTTTCCGAAATGTCTGCTAACACTTCATGCAGGAGGGACAATCCAGTAGAAAGGTGACACACAGAAGCCCCATTAAAAATATAGTGTCCAGGACAATGGAAATGGTGGTACCACTCTATTCTGCTTTGATCAGACCCCGTCTGGAATACTGTGTCCAGTTCTGGGCACCACAGTTCAGGAACGATATTGATAAGCTGGAATATGCCCAGAGGAGGGCGACCAAAATGGTGGAAAGCCTGGAAACCATGTCCCATGAGGACCAGTTCAAGGAGCTAGATACGTTTAGCCTGGGGAAGAAAAGGTGAGATGATAGCTGTGTTTAAATATCTGAAGAGATGTCAAATGGAAGATGGAGCAATCTTGTTTTCTGCTGCTGCAGAGACTAGGACACAAACCAATGGATTAAAACTTCAGGAAAGAAGATTCCATCTAAATATTAGGAAGAACTTCCTAATGGTAAGAGCAGTCTGACTGTGGAATATACTGCCTCAGAGTGTGGTGTAGTCTCCTTCTTTGGAGGTTTTTAAACAGAAGCTGGATGGCCATCTGTGCTTTGATGATGTATCCATGGCAGGGGTTGGACTTGATGGCCCTTGTGGTCTCTTCCAGCTCTATGATTCTATGAAAAAAACTGAAAACTATGGAGAGCATCAACATTCCCATTCATTTCAATGAGAAGATCTTTCCATCCATTCATAGAATCATAAAATCATAGAGCTAGAAGAGACCCCAGGGATCATTGAGTCCAACCCCCTGCTATGCAGGAACACACATCAAAACACTCCCAACAGATGGCCATCCAGCCTCTGCTTAAAAACCTCCAAAGAAGGAGACTCAACCACACTCTGAGGCAGTATATTCCACTGCCAGACAGCTCTGTTCTTCCTGAGGTTCAAGTGGAATCTCCTTTCCTGCAGCTTGAATCCATTGTTCCTTGTCCTAGTCTCTGGAGCAGTAGAGAACAAGCCCGCTCCCTCCTCAATATGACATCCCTACAAATATTTAAACATGGCTATCATGTCCCCTCTTAACCTTCTCTTCTGCAGACTAACATACCCAGCTCCCTAAGGCATTCTTCAGGATTTGTGCTGGAAAACAGGTCAATACAATAGACTCCAGCTTACTAGTTACTTGTAACAAATCCCTATAATTTAGCCATAGGTAACTTGTACTAAATTTGTAAAATAATGCAGGATAAAGTCATTCCTTTAGTGGTCTGATTGAAATGGATTTAGTTGGTTCTATATTTCCAAGTTTGCATGGTCTCAACTATGTCTGCACTACAGTCCAGCATCTTCTAGCATTCTGATGTTTTAACAATTGTAACTATTCAGCTATTTCAGTTTTTATTCAGTTATTTATGAATAACCTTCCATTCCTTTTAAAATATTTAATGAAAAAGCAACTAGCTACTTTTAGGGGCTCTGGAACTATTTTGTTGGTGCCTTCAAGTCATTTCTGATTTATGGCAACCCCAAAGCAACCTTATCTTGGGGTTTTCTGGGGCTGAGAGTGTGTGACATGCCCAAGGTCACCCGGTGACTTTTTGTGGCTTAGCAGAGACTCAAACCCTTGTCTCCAGGTCATAGTCCAATGATCAGATCATTACACCAAGCTGGAATTTCCTACGGTCCTAAGATAATTTGACTTCTGTGAGACTGTGGAGCCAAGCAATTCACATTTATAGGACTATAAGCTCAATAACATTTATAAAAATCCTTTCTTCTGCCCAAGAATGCTTCTGAACATAAACGTTTTACATTTCTAATTCCTCCCACTCTGTAAACACAATAGGCTGTTGGATTCCCAGCTGTGCAGAGGAAAAATAACACAAGACTTAGCATCACTTCCCTTTATAGCATGTTCTTGTTGATGAGTGAGAACCTTTTAACACCTATGCATCCTACTGCCATTTGCAAAGTTCTGTTTCAAAGCTCTGTTTAAAAAACTAATGTCTTTATTTTCATCTGTAATAGAGACCTTGGCAGGAAACTGAGCAGGAACAGGTGACAGTTAAAAAAAAAATCTCTAGCATGCCAGCATTATAAATAAAAATGAAATAGTGTATTTCTGCTGGGGAAACCAAAGACCTGTGTGCACATTATATTTGTTCATAGACGTCTGGACTGCCACATCTATAATGTCAAGTGGATCCACTGCGTGATTGGAAAAGTGCACACCAGTATTTCTTATGGGGCATAACTACGGTGGGAGCGGGGAAATGAAGGCTTTGCCCTCCAAATAAGAAATCAGCCCTCCACAAAAGATGTTTTCCTTCAGACTCTCAATTTCTGGCACTGCAGAAAGTGAAACTGACAATCATTCACAGCTGTCTTCACATTTGCCTTGACAACTCTGCCAGCCCCTTTTCTTTGGTTGCCTAAACTGTATTTCCAAATGCTCAGCCGAAGTTTTAAGTTCTCGTAATACTAGAAGTTTGGGTAATTGAAGGAAGATTTCACTTTGAAGGTGAAGAATCTTATTGGAGGAGGCAAATACTCTCATTTTGTGGCTCCTCTCCCCAACCCCATAGCTACACCCCTGATTCCTTACAGGAGAGGTTGCTAAGATATACCAATTAATTCAGTGGTTCTCAAACTGTGGGGTAGGACCCTAAGGGAGAGCACAATAGTTCCTCTAGGGGGAGGGAGGCACAAGAAAAGTCAGCCTGCAAGTACAACCAATGTGGAAAAGGGCAAGTCTCTCTGCCGTGCATGCATGTGCCATTGAGGATTGAGTGGTCTCTGCAAAAGAGTGGTGCAAAGCACTGTTCCTCCAACTTAGACACAGTAAAAATGGGCTTCCCTCCCTTTTCTCCTACTTTTCCCACTCAGCTTCTCCAAATATTCGTTCCACCACTGGCACAGCACTGACCATGAGGCAGTTTCTCAGGTAGAAGGGCGGGAAATGAAGAGACAGAGTGAGGAGCACAGGAACTCAGCATTAAGATGGAAGGCATGTGTGGCAGGAGGGGAGAGATAGGTGGAGAGAGAGAGAGAGAAAAGGGAGAGACAAGCATAGAAGAGGACACGAGAGAGAGTGCAAGGTGGAGCAGAAAGGCAAAGTCCTCACGTAGACATAAGGGAGTCACAAGGTAATAAGTTTGCGAATCACTGATTTAGTTCTTTGTAGGTTTTTAAGCAGAGGCTGGATGGCCATCTGTCGGGAATGCTTTGATGGGTGTTCCTGCATAGCAGGGGGTTGGACTGGATGGCCCCTGGGGTCTCTTCCAACTCTATGATTCTATGATTCTATGAAATGTTGCACTGGTGTAGTTAAAAAACAACAACCTATGCATAACATTTTTATGCTTAGAATTATCAAGCAGAAGAAAGGATAGCAAATTATTATTTATTAATTTTGCTATTGTTGCTTCTTTGCTGCCAAAAACAAGGAAAGTTTCTTGTGTGATTTTTCTCCCTAATGTCCCTGAATAACTTGACTGGCTTTTGAGTACAATGCACTTTGACTTGGGAAGCAGGTTTTGGAATGGGATCACTTGCTGCTCAACCTCAGATAGCAAAATATCCTGTGCCAGCTCTGAAACTTACAACAGGAACACAACAGGATCTAGTAGCTTACTCTGGGGTAAATTGGTGGACACATCTGATAGGGCTTTCTCTGCAACAGCATCCTGAACATAGAACTCTCTCCCAAGAAAAGTCAGTCTGGTTCCATCTCTTTTGAATTTCCTCCAAACAAAGGTTTAAAAAGCAGATAACTACAAATACATAACATAAATCACTGTGATGGCAGAAGTATGACAGGAGAAAGAAAACAGAAGAAATGAAAGAAAACCAATTTCCAATTTCTATGAAAGGGTATGACAGTTGAAGGTAGCTGACAGGAAGAAAATTAACTCATTTGAAATGTGATGCCTGAGAAGAGTTTTAAGGATGAACATCTAAAAAGACAAAATGAAAAGCTCTGAGGGCAAATCAAGTCTGAACATTTGTTTGAAGCCAAGATGACAAAATCCACGAGGCTGGGGTGCTTTAGACATATAAGGAGATAAAGTGACTCACTGGAAAAGGTAACAATGGCCATTTCCACACTACACTGTTATAGTGCTACCATTCCACTTTCAACATCCTATGGAATCCTGGAGTTTGCAGTTTAGGGAGGGGCATTTAGAATTTTCAAGCCTCCCAGCCCCTCCCAAAACTACAAACCCCAGGATTCCATAGGATGTTGCAAGTGGAATAATTCCACTATAACAGTCTAGTGCAGAAATGGTCTCAGTCAGAGAACCCTTTGGCCTCGGTAAACTACAAACCCCAGAATTCCACAGGATGTTGAAAGTGGAATAATAGCACTGTAACAGTGTAGTGTGGAAATGGCTGTAGCTTCATAAAATGGAAGGCAGTAGAAAAAGACAGGAACTATCCTAAAGGAGAATTGATTCAATCAAGGAAACCACAGCCCTGAGTTTGCCAGATCTGAGTAGAGTAGTTAATGACTGGGGCTCCTGGATATTTCTCATTTAAACAGTTGCCATAAGTCAAAGTCAGCTGATGGAAAATGAAAACTACGAAGAAAGTAAACAGTGAGTTGAATGCCCAGGCCAAAGAGAATCTAAACATCTACAAAACAAAGATGGATTCAAAGGTGTAAAAAAATGACATAGGATACAATGTGAGGAGCAATCTCAGAGAGTGGCGGGGATAAGGGCAGCAGCAAAGATCCCTGGCATCACCACCTGGGCAGGTATGGGCACGTCAAGGTCCTTTGGGGCTGACACTGGTCATCAGTGCACTTTCTTCTTTCTAAAACACATTTAATAATCTCATATGTCCAGCTGGGCATAGCCCTTGTTACAGATGTTCATTTTATCATTTTTATTATTTAATCCTTCTCTATCACAAAAGCTAATCCTAGGGAAATGGGTCCGTGTGTGTGTGTGTGTGTGTGTGTTTGTGTGTGTCCATATTCCATACCAAGGATGCTGAAATGCAGATGGCCACAACTGACAGACCAGTCCAACCATCCAGTCTGATGTGTTTTATAGAGGTGGGGAAAAAACTCTGCCTGTTTAAACTGGATGGATCCAAAAGATGAAGACTGGTTCTGTCTACTGCTGGTGGAGTTGACACATCGAAGGAACTCACTGATTGTGTAGCTGGGAAATTCAAGGGACTGTGTGTATTGGTTGTCTTGGAAAGACAGGGACTAGCCATTTGGCTAGGGTGTGTTTGTTGTATAGGCCTGCATCACATTGTGTTAACACAGTGGCTGAGACCAGGTAAGCAAGTAATGGAAGAGATAACAGCAGGTATGTCCTAGTACTATGCACAATCCGAATGATAGAAAATCCATCCAAATGAATACATTAAAACTTTAATATGTTGAAAGGCACAATATACGAATGTGAAAACTACCCATCATAATAAGAGAGTATGGTTTTCAGGTATTGCTACTTGCTGACATAATTTACAATAGCTGTTAATCTGGACTGGGTGCCGCATTAAAGATTGTTCCTTTCTGTTAATGTTGTCAGCTAAATTTGTATTGCCAAGGTTCTTGCAAATGAAAAGCTCTAGTCCACAGATACAGATAAGGTCCTGTTCTTTTAACCTGTGCAGCATTGGGAGAAAATGTGCCCTGGAATGGAGGTTATCCCTGCCTGGTGCAATTTGTTCCTGGAACACTCAAGACAGGTTACTGACCAACAGGAGATGCAACATGAGACCAGCCTGCCCAACCCAGTGCCATAATTGCTACATTCCTGGTACTGTGTAACCTGTCAAGGCAGATCTATGAGATACCACACACATACTGAAATCTACTTTCCCTTTTGATTCATCCATGCAGCTGGCTTTCTCTACTTAATCTGTGCACTCTTGCAGATCTGGGAATGCAACTTTTTCACCAATAAGCCCATGCTATGTAGGGGATTCTGGGAGTTCAAAAAATGTAATTTCTTATAGATGGGTATCTTATTATCATACTGCCTGGGAACTCCAAGGTGACAGATGTCACTGAAGCAGCATTTGGACCCAAAAATTTGAAAAGCATTCAGGAACATAAAGTTCACCATCATAAGAAGTGCACAGAGATCTTTCACTGGAAGGTGCGCTCCAAAACTTGTGGTCTCCCAAAGCTGTGTGCAGTTCACCAGCCATGACATGTTGGCCACCAACTGCTCTACAACACTTCATCCCCAGCCACCAAAACCCGAAGTCTTATCAAGTCAATACATCTGGTAGTACACAAAGTCAAAGAACCTCCATTGTGCTTACGTAGAGTAAATCTACACTCATGTAGTTAGGTAGCAGCTATCCTATACCACCCATCTGCCGAATATGAACAGTGCATAATTGATGGTGCATCTGCCATAAGCCTTTTTACTTCTCCATAGGGCAATGGGGGTGATACACTGTGTTTATCTCTGCAATCCAAGTGCATCACAATGGTACACTGAAGACACTGGCAAACGATTATGAACCATCCAAGAATAAGCAGCTGTGAATTGAATACAAACAGTAAGCTGTGGACAAAAAAGAACGATACATGGATGAGATAACTTATGTGTGTGTAAAACACCAGCAGGATGCCAGCTTTACTGCAGAGCACTGTTGCACGGCATAACTGACTATTATTTTTCAGAAAAATGAGCTGGAGGCATGGAGCATCAGACCTTTTTGTCTATGGAGTGTGGAATTGCTTATAGATAATGATGCTTAGAATTGCTTTTGTACTTTTAACTCTAGTCCACCTTACAAAGATGTTCAGAACAGTCTCTGGACTTACTGTGCCTTTGGACATCCTCAGAATAACCTTGTTTGACTGGCCAGTGGTATGAGTACCATAAAGCAGAAGCAGGGGCAAGAGAAGGAGGAAACAACTAGAAGAAAATGAGATAGTAATATCATGACTTTGCAAGTGAAATACAGAGGGCAAAGGGGGATAAGGAAACTTTCCATCTTATCTATGTGAAAAAGACATTGCAGGCAGCATTACAGTGTTCTCAGGATGGATGGACACATTCCAGTGGTATCAGAGAAATGCCTCCTACCACTGTGCAACTATTCCATCTTTTCCACCTTCTGGAAAGCAAAAGCAAAAGAAGTGGTTTGAAAAAGACAGGAGAATTAACTTTGAAAATGATGACATCTGGTTTTGTTTATCCTCCAGCTACCATGCCACAAGCACTGAATTTTATGGGGGATAAAATGCAGTACTTGTGGCAAGGCGATTGCAAAATATATATTTCATCCAGAAGCTTTCTAAAGATCTATCCATACTACAGAATTGTAGCATGCTGATACCATTTTAACTGCCATAGCTCCGTCCTATCAAATCCTGGGATTTGTGAGGGATTGAGAATTCTTTGCCAGACTGCTATAATGATGTTGTTCAAGGAAAGTGCATTAAAAGCTACTGAGTCTCTCATCAAACTACACATCTCAGATTTCCATGGAATGAACTCATGGCTGTTAAAGTGGTATCAAAGCACTTTAATTGTACAGCACAGATATAGCCTTAGTGCATATATTGAGTACAATTTGAAGTAGCCACTTCCTTCTTTACCTTAGGCACCATGCTACAGCAGTTCTCTGTTGCTCTAGCTACTCAGCTTGTATTACAACATGGTCTGGATTACAAAAGCTATCCAGCAAGTGGGTTGTAACAGGACCAGGCAGAAGATAGACGAGGTGATGTTCAGGAAAGTAGCAAGGGTTTCTGATTCCCAGTGCTTTAACCATAATGATAACAAAAATTTCGTTTCCTAAAAATCAAGAAAGCTTGTAGGAAGGGCATGGGAAATAGAAGTAAATGTGTGCGAAAGGATTTTTGAGTAAGTTCTGGTACTGAAAATTAACTTCTGAGTTGCTTATCTGCTCAGAGGCATCTTGTTCTGCAGTTGTATGTCGTTCTTCTTGAAACACCATTTTAACATTTAACACTGTTTGGAGGATCTCAGGTTTATAATGGGAAAAAACTGCATGCATCAGGGGAGTAGATAGCATGGATGGACCTGCCTCTTTGGCAGTGCATCTCTTTCTCTTTCTCTTTCTCTTTCTCTCTCAATCTCTCAACCTCTCTCTCTTTCTCTGAGTGTGAGTACACAAGGTAGGCTCCTTTGGAATAGATACCATGCAGATGAATCATAGAATCATTGAGCAGATCATGTTTACCAGGGCCATCCAGTCCAACCCCCTGCCATGCAGGAATACATAATCAAAACACCCCCAATAGATGGCCATCCAGCCTCTGTTTAAAAACCTCCAAAGAAGGAGACTCCACCACACTCCCAGGCAGCAGTGTATTCTGCTATCTCACCCTCAGGAAGATCTTCCTAATATTTAGGGGGAATCTCTTTTCCTACGGTTGTAATCCATTGCTCCATGTCCTAATTTCTGGAGCAGCAGAAAAAAAGCTTGCTCCATCTTCCATGTAACATCCCTTCAAATATTTAAACATAGTTGTCATGTCACCTCTTAATCTTCTCTCTTCCAAGATAAACATATCCAGCTCCTTGAGATGCTCCTTAGGACACAGTAATGAGTCTTTTCCGTAACTGCTGCTGCACCAAAGAATCAGTTCCTTCAGATAGTTACTTTTTTACCTCAACATCACCAGGGGTGCACAGCTGAAATGGAACATTCTTGATCAGACTCACTTTTAATGAGAACTGATATTAATAGGACTGCCAGCATTTCTTTTAACAAATGTCCTTCCCTGTGTAAGAGCACCATGACCTGACAAGCCCAGAAGTCAACAAAGCCCCTGCAGATCCAGTGGCCACCAAAGGTGCAAAGAAGAGACCAGATTCCAGATGTTTATTAATAGGTATTAATTATTATATTATATTGTTATATTATATGTTGTATGTTGTAGTATATTGTAGTATATTATATATTGTAAATAATAACATGTCTTATGAACAGGTCTTATGAACATGTTAAAAGAGTATATTATATGTTGTATATTATAGTATGTTATAGTATATTTTATATTGTAAACATTAACAAGTCTTATGAGCTTATGTAAGAATGAAAAAATTTAATAAAAAAGAAAGAAAGAAAGAAAGAAAGAAAGAAAGAAAGAAAGAAAGAAAGAAAGAAAGAAAGAAAGAAAAGACCAGATTCAGGGCTGTTCCAGATGGATCTTTAGTTCTAATAAACATCAAGCTATTCTGTTTCTGAATTTTATGCTCGTAGGATTTTTTTTCCTGCTACAACATCATGTCATGCCCTAAATATACTGGGGTATCATCCACCTTTTTCCTCCTGATTGAGATTCTGGTTAATTGTAGTGTGACCAAGATTTCCTTCTCAAATCCTGCCATCTCCTCCATGAACTCAGCAGCACCTCCATGTACCTCTCCCATATTCCCTATCTAGCAATTTTTGTTATAGTGCTAAAGTGCTACATCACTTTAGAGCTATAACTGTAAAAGAAGAAGAGAAATTATGTGCATAGTTAATGGATTACTATATTGTATATGTAAGATTACAGTTGGGGTATGAGGAAGAAGGAGAAGAGAGTGGGGGACAGAGAGAGAGAGATTGGTGGGCTACTGAGACTAGAGGTAGAGGAAGTCAAGAGGAGTTGCAAATTTAATATTGGAAAGAGAAGAGCTTAAAGGAAGTACTAGTAGAGAAAAGAATAATAGGTTGTAGTCAAATCTAAAGAAAGAACGATATAATGATACAAATGTAAAGGTTTTGATTTCTTTTCCATGTTGTTGATTTTTTTAAGTTAATGGAAATATGTTCTATTGATTGCAATGGTATTAAGATTACATGTAAATTCAATAAAATATTATTATGGGGAAAAAGGACTATAACTACAGAAGAAATGTTCAGTCTAATACCCAGAAATGTAGCCATGGAAGGAAAGTCAGTAAAATGTTTCTGGGCAAAGGTCACATCCTCATTCAACATGTCATCAGTGGGAACTGAACATAGGAAGAACCAGAATAAGGACACAGAATGGCCACTTCTCCCTGCCTATACCAGAAATTCCTGGGACGGGAAACACCCTGGGTTTAAAACCCAGCCCCAGGTTTAAAAAGTCTCAGTCCCAGAAATTAACAATAGACTGGGATACCATAGCGGTAATTTCTAAAAACCTCGATCAGTACAAGCACAACTTCTGTCAAGTCCCAAGGCTTTTGGCCAGTCTGGAAGAGGTGTTGTTAATATCTGCTGTCAAGTTGACTTCACCCTATGGCAGCGGTTCTCAACCTGTGGGTCGCGACCCGTTTGGGGGTCGAACGACCCTTTCACAGGGGTTGCCTAAGACCATTGGAAAATACGTATTTTCAATGGTCTTAGGCTCCATTCTGTCCTCGGTGGTGGTGCACAAGCGTGAGCCACGTGCTCGCGTCCTCCTGTTCAGAAGGGACTGAAATAGCTCCCCTTCTCCGCTACCAGGAGAATCTCCCGTCTGACGAGCCAGTTTGGGGGGGAGGCGGCAGCACGGGGGCCCCTGCCCCACTCGCCACAGAGGGGGGCACTGCAGAAGGGCCAGGGGGGCGCAAGGCGGTGCTTTTCCAGGGGGGGCGAGTTGTGCCCGGCGCAAAAGCCACAAGCACTGGGATTCCTCCCCCCAGCCAGGGTTGACACTCTGGAAACTTTTCCCACACTGCCCCCCCCCAGTGGAAATGAAAGCGAAGCAGAAGCAGAGCCCGGGGGGAGGGTTCTTGGAGTTTTTTCCCAAGGGAGACGCGCAGTTGCTCTTTCCCTCCCTGCCCGCCCCTCTCGTTCCTGGCTGGCGAGGTGGCCTTTGTCGGGGGGGAGGCATTGTAAATAATAAATAAATAATTTTATGGTTGGGGGTCACCACAACATGAGGGTCGTGACCTTAGGAAGGTTGAGAACCACTGCCCTATGGCATCCCTATGAATCAGAGAGATCCAAGTCACCCTCTTCTCAAGCATCCTGTTCAGGTCTTCCAGATTCAGGGACATATCTTGCTTGGTTGAGTCTATCCATCTATACTGTGGTGTTCTTTTCCTGCTGCCTTCCATCTTCTCAAGCATTATTGTCTTCTCTAGTGAGTCATGTCTTCTCATGATACGGCCAAACCAGAACAGACTTAATTTAGTCATCTTGGCTTGTAGGGACAATTCAGGCTTCATTTGCTCTAGGACCCATTTATTTGTCTTTTTTAGCAGTCCAGAGCATCCATAGAACTCTTCTCCGGCACCACATTTCAAAGCAGTTGATTTCTTCTTATCAGCTTTCTTTGCTGTCCGGCTTTCACAACCATTCACAGAAACTGGAAATACAACGGCATGGACAATCCTCATTGTAGTATTCAATTACATATCTTTAAACTTCAGGATCTTGTCTAGTTCCATCACAGCTGTCCTTCCAAGCCCTAGTCTTCTGATTTTTTTGGCTGCAGTCTCCAATCAGATTAATCACTGAGCCAAATTATGGAAAATCTTGAACTATTTCAATGTCTTCATTGTCTGCTTTAAAGCTATGTAAATCATGTGGTCATTATTTTTGTTTTCTTAATGTTCAGCTATAAACTTGCCTTTGCCCTTTCTGCCTTGACTTTCTTCAGCAATCGTTCCACGTCTTTCCTATTTTCTGCTAGTACTATGGTGCCATCCAGATATCTTAAACTATTGATATTCCATCCTCCTTTTTTTTTGCCCCCTTCCTCCAAATCAGGAGGCATCCTCAAGTGCAATTCAGCTCTGGATTAGATTGTAAGCTCCTTGGCTAGAGAGCTTCCAATCTTAGAGGGCCTGTGAATCCACTCTGGGTTTTAGTCTGAACTTGAAAGGAGCTGTCCGGGGTTCTGAAACTAACCTGAACATAGGTTCAGCATCTTCCATGTCTTGTTTATGATTCAGACTGCAACCTGGTACAAATTCATTGCCCCACTGAGATTGGGATCATAACTGTCACTGCTCCTTGTAAATAGGAAGGTAGATATTTTTTCTTGTTGATGCTTTCATTGTCTTTTAGAGTACTATGTGCCCTAACAGCATAATGATGATGAGGATATTTGACACATATCTATATTTTGCTAGGCTTGTTTTATTGGTTTTGTTAATGGATTCTTATTGAAACTCAAATTCCAAATATTTAGTATGTATAACAGGAAAATCCTGTATCTTCTAGTCAAAAATAAACACCATTGTTTTCAGTAGGTCTTACTTCCAAGTAGGAGTCTATATCAGAAGTGGGCAACATTTAGTCTACATGCTGCATACTCCTCTACTTGATGTTTTAGATACCCCTACCACTTAATTTCCCACTCCCAGTGTAATATCACTGGTAAACTTTGGTACTCTGTAAACCCCTATTTCTGAATTTCCTCCCATTGCTTTCCTTCAATATAGCAGTTAGCAATAGCAGTTACATTTCTATACCACTTATCAGTGCAAAGCACTCCCTAAGCGGTTTACAGTGCATTTAGCTAATTGCCCCCAACAAGCTGTGTACTCATTTTACCGACCTACAGAAAGATGGAAGGCTGAGTCAACCTGGAGCCCTGCAGGACTGAACTCACAATGTCATGGCTGCAGTACCAGCATTTAACAAATGAGCTACCAGGGCTCTTCTTCAAAAAGGGAAGGAGACCAGCTGGCATGCAGTGAGGTGTCTTGGAAGCCTCCTGCACCATAGAACTGACATATTTATAACTGTGGTGGTTCCAAGAGCCATAGCAGTGACCTTAAATATCAGCAGTAATGCAGCTGCCCTGGGGAGCTGGATGAGGTGAGGCCTCATCTACACACATAGAAAATTTCACCACAATTAGAGCTCACTTCTGAGTAAATATTATCATGATAATACAGGTGACAAAATAACCCAATCATAGCATAACAGTCTACAAGGTCTGGTTCCATTTATCCAGTAAGTATGGGAGATCATGGGCTGACTCCCAGCTCAGACATGGAAACTCACTGGGTGACTTTGGGCAAGTCACAGTATCTCAGCCTTGGCAAACCACAATCTCCCAAGCTTGAATAAATCGTGCCAAGAAAACCCTAGAATAGAATTACCATAGGTCATACTTGACTTGAAGGTGAAGAAGAAGAAGAAGAAGAAGAAGAAGAAGAAGAAGAAGAAGAAGAAGAAGAAGAAGAGAGGAGGAGGAGGAGGAGGAGGAGGAGGAGGAGGAGGAGGAGGAGGGGGGAGGAGGAGGAGGAGGAAGAGGCAGTAGAAGTAGTAGTCATCTAACATTATCAAGATGAAGGCATCTTGATAATGTCAGATGACTACTACTTCTGTTTCAGGGAAAAGACCTGGATCTTCTTATATACCCTGATCTTCTTGTACCTTGAAGTTCAAGAAGTTTCCAGAGCACTGTGCTGCACCTAGTGTGCTCTACCTTCCTTCGTTTTCACAAGAAATGTGCATTCTTGATGCTTTTAGTCTATGTGGACCCTGGAGATCAGAGCCAAATTAACTCTAATGCAGAATAAATTAACAGTGCAAACAGCATTTGTAAGAAAAATCCATGCCAGTCTAAATGCATCTGGGGAAAGCTCTTGAGGCCATCAATCTTCTCCTGACAATGCTTGGAATGGGCCTCTCCTCCAGGGGGTTCTGCTGTTGTCATTTTGGCAGAGCTTGGAGAAGCTAAATTTTGGAGTAAAACTCCCAGCCATAAGCCTGAATACTATTGCTGGTTCCTACTGAATGAATAGAATTTGCATGTGTGTTCATTCACCATTCAGCAATTCATTCAATGGCTCTACTCTGTCTGGGATTCATCAATGGACTTCAGGCCATAGTTTGCAATAAAGGGCTAAATGGATGCACAATCTGACTTAGTAGATGCCTTTTATATGTTCCATCCAGGAATCCTGTAAATTGTGAACTGTCTTCCTATGGAAAATTTTTAAAAGCAGAATAAGAGTATTAAATGCATTTTTTAAAAAAGCCTTGAAAATATTTTATATTCATTTTAATTTTGATAAATTAAAGGAACAGTGGCGGAGCTTGGAGTGTGTGGAGGGGGCCGGGAGAGGGGTGTGGCTATAGTGTGTAGGGGCATGGCTACGGTGCGTAGGGGAGAGCAAGCAAGGAGTTGGGAGGCCCCTAAAAAATTGTCGCTGGGGGAGAACCACCTCATTGCTCCACTGTCCCTATGTGACTGTTAAGGAATGCATCTCTCTAAATATGCCTCCCTGAAGTTTGAGTTCTGCAAGAGGGACCCTCTTCTTTGACCCATCAGTCAGGACAATATGCTGTCAGAGGGCCTTTGCTGCTGTGGCACCCCAGTTATAGAATATTCTCTCATACTCTCCAACATTTCACAGATGCAAGCTAGGATATGTGGCCAAACAAAATGAGAGAGTGGTGAAAATGATAAACATTATTGTGACAGACCCTAGGGTGCGTAGGTATCCTGAGTGGTAGATGCTGCTCAGCAGCAGGTTGCTAGCCAACTAGAATGGCCACACCAGAGAGAAACCTCAGAAGAAAAATGCATAAACAGCAGGCAAACTGATTTGGCTGAGGAGTCAGATTTCCAGGAGAAGGGTGTTTTCTCAGAGAAAGCCTAGAGAAAGAGACAGAATAGAAATCAACTCACTTTAGAACATGGTCAGAGAGAGTGACCTAGACTTGGGAACAGAGCTTTTGCTGCCCAACCCATGAAATGAAGAGACCACACACAGGGCTTGGGTTGAACTAGGGCAATTTATTAATCTATGCCTAATTAACATAAAGCTGGAGGTGAACTTGACCTTGAACTTGGGCTTGATTTTAAACTTGGCCTTGAACTTGAACTTGAATTTATGACCTGAGAAGGGGGGTCAACAGCATGGGTAAGCTAAGGCAAGGGTCAGGTCCAGACCTCTTCCGCAGCCCTTCTTGAGCGAGGTACCGGGCCCCAAAGCCAACCCATGAGGCTGGATTAAAACTTTGGCCGGCCCTTTTCTGGAAGGCGAGACCACAAACCGCAACCCCCCCGTCTCATGATGGTAGTGGCAAGTCTCGGGTCCGCGTCAAGGACAGCATTTATCCTACACCAAAGGATGCCATAGGTACTCACCAAAACCCTTAGACCCCCCGCCCCACCAGCCATGGATGAGGACAAGTGTGGCTATGGAGACCTATTTAATACCTAGTTGAGACACCACCTTATAAAGTCAATTGCCCAGTCCCTTGGCACAATGTAGGGTAGGCGGAAAAAAAACCCAAGGGGGAAAAAATTCCTACCTGGCCCCAAAGCATCCAGCAATCTTACACTGAAACCATAGGGTGGGAGGGTGGGTCGCCAGCAAACAAAGTGGCTGGGGAAGGGGCAGCACAACCCTAAAAGGGCTCTGCAGACCCGCCCCCTCCCAATCCTACTGTGCGACCCTTGCCGCACAGTGATTGCATGGTCTCTACTCACGGGAGGCCAGCAAAGGTGTCCCCCCCTCCGCCACACATGGTCACGCGGGCAGGGGGAGAGAAACTGGCAAAAGGGTAGCCAGAGGGCTGTATGTGAGAGAGACCTGTTCCTTTATGCTGATATAAAGATATAAGAAACTGTTTAAACACATTGTGAAGATTGGTTTGAGCTTGAACATACATATAAAACCCATACTTTATTTTGTTTGTTGTTGTAATACAGATTATAGTATACTTTTATAAATTCTGACTCAGCTGAATAATTTTCAATAGTTCTAACCAAACAGAAACACACTAACATAGATTAGTAAATCATTCCAGATAACAATTGAGGGGCTATACCCTTATTACACGAAGGTGGCGTTTTAAAGGGAAGGTCAGAGCTATATAAAGTGGCAAGGTGCAAACTAGGGGAGGGGGAAGCTGCCATACCAGTCTTTGGGGATTAAAAGCAGGCCTGTCAGAATTGTGAATAAAACTTAAAGGGTCCAAAAAACTTTAAGAATTAAAGAAATCATTTTTATTAAGCCCGAAGTGACATTTTGGAGACAAATGAAGCGTTATTTTGAAAAGTTGATGATGAACACAGGAAGTGGATTAGAAAGAAGGATAAGTACATAGAAGTATAAGTGTTAAGCAAATTACAGCTAGGTTATAGGTAATAATGCCGAAAAGAAAAACTTGGACTTAAAAAGGAAGTCATTTGTTTGTTAGAGTTATGTGTGTAGGATGGTTTTTGTATGATTGTTTTGTGATATAAGAGTGGGTTGTATAGAGGGAGGAGGATTCGAAAATATAGGGGGGTGTATGGGATGGGATAAGTGGGATAATTGAGATGAAATTGTGGCGTATTATGTAATTGCAATGAAATTGTGAGTGGTCTTTGTGAAAAATTATATATATGTATGTGTGTGTGTGTGTGTGTGTATGTGTATGTATGTATGTATGTATGTATGTATGTATGTATGTATATATAGAGAGAGAGAGAGCAGGCCTGTCACAATTATTATTGAGGAAGAGCAGACAAGCTAAGAAAGGCTTCAGCAGTTTGCTTTTGCCTGAGCCTACTGGGAAGGGCAAGATTCAGGATGTCTCCCCTATGCTGAGTAAATTGAAGCTACTTTTGCACTTTGAACTCTGTTTGCAACAACTGAAGTAAGCTGAGGACAAAGGGGGAAAGTAGAAAAACTGGGGCATTTTAAAAGCAGGTAAAGAAGTGAGTTGACAAAGGATTAATCAGGATCATCCGTATCAACTCAGGATATTTGAAGGGTATGTTCTCCCCTTCAAGACTCGATTGGCCCCTGTGCTGCTGTCATTCTGACATAAAGAGAAAACATGGTTGTTTTCAAAAGTCTTTGAGCCTGTTTATACAAAGATCTGCACCCATGCATGGTTTCAAATTCTTTTGAAGCATTCTAACTGGTTTAATTCTGTCTTCTTTTGATTTTTTAAATTCGTTATAATGTTTTTAGCCTTCTGAAATCATTTCAGCTCTTAATTTTAAATTAAATTAAATTAAAATTGTTTTATATTCTCCTGCCCTGTGATCTTTAGATAGAGGGCAAGATACAAATATTTTAATAAAAAAATAATAAATAAACTTACCATTTATTTAACGCCCAGTTGAAATGGGCCATGTAGTACTTTCCAGAACCAATCACAGATTTACAATTATTAATCTGGAAATGAATAAATAATCTTTCCAAACAGTCAAACAACTAGAATCATGAGCAGCTTTACTGCCTTTTTCTCAGGCCGCCACACTTCATGTCATCCTTCCCAAATTGTAAACAAGTCAGAGCAGGAAGAATTCTTCCAGCTTCTGATGTTTTTCCATTAACTCATAAATCATAATTCCAGGAGAGTCTGCACTCTGTTAATCTGTTTGTGACCTTCTGCATCACACAAGCAAACCAACTGGTTGTCCAGCAACCCCAGCTTCACACCCAAAACGTTTGTTAACTGAAATAGAAAGTTTAAAAAAAAAAATTTAGCTTTGAGAATTGGAGCACATGAATGGCAAAATCCCACAATGTATTTCTTGCTGGGCTGTACCACTTCTTACTGTAACTGTGGTGAGCTATATGACACTTTGAAATACACAAAGGGATTGCACGGCTATTTCTGCACTGTTATAGCGCTATTATTCCACTTTCAACATCCTGTGGAATTCTGGGCTTTGTAGTTTAGTGAGGCCAAAGAGCTCTTTGGCTGAGAATTCTAAAGGCCGCTTTCTAAACTGCAAACCCTACAGTTCAGGCCTACCCAGTGATAGCACTCAATATCTCGTTTTGATATCAAAACCATTCGGCCTTCCTCTGCCACCCCGCTCCACGTGTTTGCGAGGCCTCTGGACAAGCACATAAACAGGCGCGGCCGGTAATTGCTGGACCTTCCATTCTCCACCTAGGCAGGCAGAACAGAGCCACTCCGTTGCTTCAGGGACCTCCCTGCAAACACCCTTTTGCTTAAGCGCAACACTAACAAAGGTGCCGGGCCCTCTGAGTTGATAAGTCTTAAAAGAGCCAACAAGCACCTTGTATTTGCGTAATGGCTACACTATTGTTGATTCAGCGCTAAGCCGATCATGTTAAACTTGACCTTTTCCAAAGCTTTGTCCCGCTCCAAACTCTCATTGTTCTTACCGAGTAAGGCATGGCCTGCAGTCACAATTCACCCTATAAAAAGCCCCTGATTCCGAGAGCACATCTGATCGCTCCAGACTTCCATCCAGCCTTGCCGCCGCTTTGTCTGGTGAGCTCCCCTCGGCCTCCACGCTGAGTTTCTTCCCTACCATCTTCAGCTTCTTCAGGACTACGAGAAAAGATGTCGTATCACCCATTTCCCCCGAAAACCCTTATTTCTAATTCTTCCATTAGCTGTGTGGTTGTGGTGTCTTTACTGTTTGTTTGTCTGTTAATAAAAACATCATTTTTGCTATTTTAAAACTGTCTGAGTGCTTGACTGACCTGACCCCGTAGACACTGGGTTACAAGATCCCTGCTAAGTTACCCTGCCTCTCGCTAGCTTAAGAGACTGCTCCGAGTTAATTTCCCCAACTTTGTGTTTGTGTTTTGGCTGTTTGGGCACCCCTCCCGGGACCCCCAGAGAACAAGGTAACAATAGCACTATAACAGTGTCGTGCAGAAATGCCCTATGTTTCACTGCAGATCAAACTTTGTTGCTGTTATGTGCCTTCAAGTTATTTCTGATTTATGGCAACTCCGCCATAAAGGTACCAGATCCTGTTTGATCTTGGAAACTAAGCAGGGTCATCCCTGACTAATACTTGGATGGGAGACTGCCAGTGAATACCTGGTCCTATAGGCTATATTTCAGAGGAAGGAACTAGCAAAACTGTCTCTGAGTGTTCCTCACCTAGGAAAACCTTATGAAATTCATGGGGTCATCATAAGATGACAAGTGACTGGAAGGCGCATGCGTGCACACACACTCAAAACCTCTCATTTGAAACACAGGGGCCAGATCAGAACTCAGTACTGGATCTCATTCTCTCCTGTATAGCTTCTTTGTCCTGTTGAAAGAACAGGATTCACAGGGTTGCCATAAGTCAATAGGCAACTTGGAAGGCACCTACATGCACACACAAGACAAAGCCATCACAGGGTTTTCTTGGTAAATTTACCATTGCCTTCCTCTGAAGCTGAGAGAGTGTGCATTCCCAAAGTCACCAAGACAGTTTCTATGTCCAAGTGGGAATCTGAACTCTGGTTTTCAGAATCCTAGTTCAATACCCAAACCACTACACTATACTGGCCCAAATCAAATACTTCCTACATATGCAAACTAGCATGTCAAGCAACAGATCAGGCTGATAAAGTTCCCCTTGCCAAGTTATCTATACAGGACAGCTAATGTTTGCTTGTTTTGATATATGGGAAAGCATTATATATTGCATGTGGCTGTTGATTTGATCTCTCCCTAAGAAAGGTTTATGAACATGAAGAGCAGATCCAGACTTATTTAAAAGACCAGAAAGACCCGGATTTTGTTCCAGTTGCTTTTTATTTTATTTTGGATATGTATACATATTTTGCTCATCCCAAAATATTTTCTCAGCTCTCAGTACAATGAGAGACTTTTTATACCAGGTCAGTTAATTTTAACCCAGTACAAAATCAGACAGAAGAGGAACAAAATTTGGGACTTTTCGATCAGGCTTGACACTTCCAAATGTGAGATAAAGTGAAAAGCTGCACAAACTGGAGAAAATTGCCATGGAAATATAAGAGACTACATCCTCAGGATTCTTAGGCCCTTTTCGCATGGGCTTTCTCTCATGAAATAGCCCCATGAGCCTCGTGGGAGTGGGAGCGTCGCTCTGCATGACACACTCCCACTTTCGCGGTGCTCACGGGGCTGAAGCGGTGCAATTGCGGATTTTTTTATTTTCGGCTTGAAGCGAAAATAAACGGCGCATGCACAAGGCTCCCGGCGGCGTTCCGCACTTACTGGAGTGCGGAGCGCCGTCGCAGGCGGGCCTGTCGCGCTTCCTCCCCACTTCCACCCCCCGCGGTGCCTACAGCTCCCAGGGGGCGCTGCGGAAGCTGGGGGCGTGGCTGAAGAGCGCCCGTCGCGAAAGAAGACTCCACGTGCGGTAAGGAGGTGGGGGGAAGCGGTGGCGTTGTGGGAGAGGGTTCTCGCGTGAGCCGCCCTCCTCCGTCGCGCAAGCGCCAGCGCTGCAAAAAGGGCCTTAGTCTAGTAGGCCTTGAGCTGAGATGCCCAGCAAAACAATAATCCATAAATTTCAGTCTTGCATTTTATAATATCACAGAATCAATTCTAGGCATAGCATGCTAAGATTTAGGCCCAGATCTTGCTCAGTGGTGGCTAAATATAAAGTGTACCTATGCAGATTCTGGGCCTTTCCGCACTATACTGTTATAGTGCTATTACTCCACTTTCAACATCTTATGGAATCCTGGGGTTTGCAGTTTAGGGAGGAAGGGGCTTTTAGAATTCTCAGCCAGAGAGCTGTTGGACCTCAGTAAACTACAAACCCCAGAATTTCACAGGAGGTTGAAAATGGAATAATAGCACTGTAACAGTATAGTGCGGAAAGGCCCTCTGAGCCTATTCTGGGGCAGTTGTGCGTCATGGGTGGCTGGAAATGTGCTCACATATTAGACTGGGGAACTGTTTGTATAAACAGACTGGATAACTCCTTACGCAAAGACACAAAAAGAACAACTGTCCAATAGAATTTGGGCCATATTCTGAAGGTCCAAAACATTTCTGGTGGACAGCTACAAAGTGATAATTAAAAACTGTCTCATACAACTGTTAATTTATGCGAACAAAAGTTAGCGTTATCTGAAACTGATTGTTTCACCTTTATTAAATAACAGCTATGCATCATGATATGAAATACTGGTAAATTTAGTGTGTGTCCTATGCTCATGGATGCTCGCTGACAAGCTGCTACTCGGAGTCCCTCTTCCACTCCCTACCTTTGATTTGTTCTGTTGTGTAGTTCCTAGCCCGAGTAATGTAAAAGTAATTACCTCTGTTTGGCTTGCGCCTTCTTGGTGTAAGCATTTGTTAAGTCTGAACAGTTTAGTTAGTAAAAAATTGTTTGTTGATGAATGTTTGAGTTTTTAATTATGTATTTAATTATGTATTTTAAGATTGTTTAATTCTTTTTAATTGTTGATTGTTTAATTATGTTTTAATTTTTGTATCCTGTGGGTTTTAACTATGTCTTTTTAATTATTGTAAGCTGCTTTGAGTCCCAACCTGGGGAAAAAGCAGAGTATAAATAAAGATCATCATCATCTAGATATTTAGGGTCAATTTTGGAGAGAGAAAAAATTCCCTCCTAAGTAATCACAGGCCATTTCCGCACTAGCCTGTTATAGCGCGATGATTCCACTTTCAACATCCTCTGGAATCCTGGGTTTTGCAGTTTCGGGAGGGACCGGCTGGCCCCTCCCGAAACTGCAAACCCCAGGATTCCAGAGGATGTTGAAAGTGGAATCATTGAGCTATAACAAGCTAGTGCGGAAATGGCCACAGACTGGAATCCTTTGCATGAATGGTGAGTCAATACATAGGTAAATCCAACTGGTTCAGTGGGTCTACTCTGGTAAATAGGATTTAGTCCGTAATGTCCTATATTATTCTTGCATCCAATTTCAGGTTGTATCTTGTGGATAAATACCCTATTAACAGTTCTGATATACCTGCCAGTATCAGTCAGTATCAAGTACTTTCCTATATGTGCAGACTAAACCCTTCGAGTATCACAACTATTTGGTTTAAGAATATCTTGAAGAAACATGCATCAGCAATTGCTCAAGGTAGATACAATGTGCTCATATCAGTTTTGCTTAATACTGAGCCTTTTCTGAGTGCCCCCTTCTGGTTGTTTGGGGGGGGAGAGAATTTAAGAAAACTAGTCTTTATTGCTGTTTTATGGCACAAAAGTGTACTTCTATCAGTTCTTTTCTCCTGTGATTTCGCTCTACATAAAAGAATTTATGGCTGTTTGCTTGAAATCATCAGGTTGGTAAATTATAACTCAGACATTCATAGTTGTTAATTTTTCTTTCTTTTTTTTTAAACTGCTGTTATTATTCCTGTTTTATTGTTTTGAGTAACCTTTTGTCATACATTTTGTATCGAACTTTTGACTTCTGCTGGTCATGGGTTTTTTATAGCCACTTGCTAAAGCAACAATAAAAAAAAATATAGACTAGCATGCACTTGATGTCTTATGCATTTATAAGTTTCCCTGCAGAAAAGGTAGGACATTTTTGTCCAGTATGGAATGGCTATAGTCAGTTCAAGGTCACAGAAGCAGCATTGCACATGAATATGCATATTGATGCACACTGAGCATTGCCCATGTAGATGTGTGTGCATTTGACTTTGCAATTCACTAGCAGGTAGGCATTGTGTAAACCTGAAACCTTAGAGTTACATTCTTTCTTTTCTATGAAGTATCTTTGTCATATATTATTTTTTGAACCACTAAGTTCTATAGTTTGCATCCTGCTGAACAGTTACAAATATGTAACCTAGACACATGTATTTGCAACTGTTCTGTTTACATTATCCTCAATGCAGGGAGGACATTATGAAATTGACTCAAAGCTCTGTAGGAGGCACTGGGGGGAATCCCTCCTGATTTCCCCCCAAAAACTATTATTGGGAGCGTTGAAGGGCTTTAGGACCCATAAAAATAGATTTGGGAGCCACTTGTGGCCCACAGGCCAGACTTTCCACATCACTGCTATTGTTGGTGTGTGCCTTCAAGCCATTTCTATGAAGGGATGTCATGTTGAGGAGGGACCAGGCTTGTTCTCTACTGCTCCAGAGACTAGGACAAGGAGCAATGGATTCAAGCTGCAGGAAAGGAGATTCCACTTGAACCTCAGGAAGAACTTCCTGATGGTCAAAGCTGTTCGGCAATGGAATATGCTGGCTCAGAGTGTGGTAGAGTCTCCTTCTTTGGAGGTTTTTAAGCAGAGGCTGGATGGCCATCTGTTGGGAATGCTTTGATGGATGTTCCTGCACAGCAGGGGGTTGGACTCGATGGCCCCTGGGGTCTCTATGATTCTATGATTTTTGACATGTCATCAAGTCATTTCTGACATAAGGCCCATAAGGTGACCCTAAAGTGATGCTGTCATGGAGTTTTCTTGACTAGATTTGTTCAAAGAGGTCTGCCATTGCCTTCCCCTGAGGATGAGAGAATGTGACTTGCCCTGGGTCACCGAGTGGGTTTCCATGGCTGAGTGACAGTTTAATAATCAAATCACTATACCATATTGGCTCTCCAACCCTGTTTTACAATTATTATAAAATTATATTTAAGAGGGAGGCTGTGTGACTTTTTACTGTCTCCCATTTAAAAAAAAATCTTCAAGATTGTATTTCTTCCAGAAACTTTTTTTTTTTTTTGGAAGGGAGCAATACATAGGAAAAAGAATGTAAACTGTACAGATGCTATTTTTAGCACCAAATAAGGAGATCATATGAACCAGCAAAAAATCGAGGATGACACCAAACAACCAAGTTAACAGGAAACTGAAACAAGCCAGAGAAACACATTTTCATTGCAGCTCTATGTTGCTCTAATAAGCAAAATCCAAAGGCAAATCTAGGAACTGCCTTACATGTAGGCAGGCTCATCAGCTGTTCCATGCTAAAATGCATGCTAGATTGCACTAAAGCCCTTTTCACACATGGGGAGCCGAAATGGGGCGGCGCACACAGGGGCGGAGATTACCTGCGTGCGTTTTGCTCCGTCCCTGCTCCGTCCCTGCGGGGAGCGGGGCTCCGCTGCTCCACATGCCGCTGAATTTCGGCGGCATTCGGCAGCGCCCAAAATGGTGGCTGGTGGCTTCCGGCGGTGCTCCGCCAATCAGGGCAGCGTGCCAGCCGGAAGCCCGCCCCTGGGCAGATCTGCAGAGACGCACTAATGCGTCTCTGCAGATTCACACCAGGAGCAGTGGTGGATTAGTGCGGGCGAGTTTCGTAAAAACCACCTGGGAAGGTGGTTTTTAAAAAACTCACAGCGCCACCCTAGCGGCTGCACTAGAGCGGTTGGAGGTGTGGAGCCTCACCTTTTCCAACCACACTAGATCGCCCCGCGGTGTGAATGACCTCCATCTCGGATTGTCTGGAAGTGGAGTTTTACCCTGTGTGGAAATGGCTAAGTGGAAAGACAACATGAAAAAACATTTTCTGAGGTATAACCAGGTGGTGACGATGGGTGCATACTCTGAGAAGGAATGCATCCAGAGATGGGTACACAGGCACTGTGGGTAGGTGGATGGATGGTATTGAGCTGCCCACAAAAATGCATACTGTCCAACATTTCACAGGTGAAAACCGGGACATGTGTGCACAAGCAACATCACAGTGCCGTCAAGATTGCAAAAGTCATTAATGAGAGAGAACAGATAAAACAGGAGAGGCTACAGCAGTTTGCTTTTGCCTACATCCACAGGGAAGGGCAAGATTCCACCCTTCCTTTCCCCCCTCTAAGTTGACTGGGTGCAAACTACTTTTGCATTTTGAAAATAATTTGCAATTTAGGTAAGCAGAGGACAAAGGGGGAAGTGGAAAGAAGAGAGAGAAACTAGGACAATTTTTAAGCAACTGAAAAAAGTAGGATTCCAAAGAATTAATCAGGATTGGCTCTGCCTAATTGGGACAGCTAGAGGGTATGAAAATGAGGAAAAAGAGTCAGGTTTTAAAAAAAGGATATGTGATTATACAAAATGCTGGCCAATGCAACATGTGCAGTTTTCGGTGGTAAAACCACTAAAATGGTTTGCAGGAATATTATTATATCAAAATATCTTTAAAACATACCTAAGTATATTATTAAAAAAAAAAATTAAACATGCATCAGCCAAGACGACTAGTAGACAGAGAAGCAGAATATGAACAAATAAGGAAAATATTTGTATATTTAAAAGATCTTAATTGCTCCTCTCAGAAGGGGCAAGTTTTTTTAAGTATTGGCAGTTCCTTTTTCTCAAACAAAACAAAATTTAAAGGCACTAGACACAAACCCCCTCACAAACAATTTGTCTCAACTTTGCCAAGCATAATTTCATAATAAGCCCATTAAAACTACAAATGTAATCTAGTGCTAACAAGCAGATAAAAAAATATAGCTATTGGTTGCTTTCCAATGTTAATCAATGGGAGGTGCAAAAATTTAGATATCTGCACCATAATTTGGAGTCAAAGTAGATGACATTTAGATTGGCCTGAAGCTAACTTGGCCTGTTTCTCAATTATTGGATTGGAATCCCAAACAAATTTTGTGGTCAGGGCACACCCCTAATTTAATTTCAGGGTCAGTTAAACTATACTTAGTTCATTGTGAATTTTGCCTAAGCGGGAACTGAAGCAAATTGGAGGAGAATATTTGCATTTTCTTCTTGAATGATTCAACTTTTTGAACATTTGGCAAGAGCCAATTATATATTAATTCTCCACTTATGCAAATACATCTTGTAAAAGGGACATGGATTGGGGATTCTCCTTCTCTCTCTGATAATCCATTGGATTTCCACAAAGGGAGTAATAAGTACATTTGGCACACACAACTAAGTCCCTTTCCGCACGAGGAAATTAAGACAGGCCAATGCATCTTGTAATGGAGGTCATCTGCACCTTGGAGCAGACTAGGTTCAGATTATTTACCTTCATTCCGCACCTAAGTCCGATTAAATGTGCCCCCAAGAGGTCCTTGAGCGTGCTATTTGAAAAACGGAAGAAACCGGTTTTTCAGTTTTCTGGATCGTACCAATTTGTACTTTCGCAGTGGTGCAGATGTGCACATTCGCACCAATGCAGACTGGTGATCAGTGGAGGGTGGGCTGTGGGCGTGGTCAGCTTCAGCAGTTGGTCCAGCTCAACAAATGACAGGAAGCCGTCATTTTCTCATCCTCATAGTGCGGATCTATGACCTCACACTGCTCCGAATTGGCGTGGAACATACAGAGTAGCCCTGCGGAAGGACATAAGGGAAAGTCCGCCTTGTTTCAAGCCCAGAAGAACCGGTAAGAAACAGCATGAAGTGATTCACTAGCCTCGTGCAGAAAGGGCCTAAGATTAACATTAAATATATAATGTTAGCAAGATAATGTTCTGGGTCTGGAAGAACACCTCAGTTGTGTCACCTTTGCCCATTCTCTTGTCTTCTCTCTTTGGTCATAATCCAAGTGGAAAGTAAGTATGGGATGTTGTCAGATTTAAGTCATGAGACAAAACGAAAGACAACAGCAAGCATTGGTCAGCAGCTCTTTCTCTGGCTGATGGGCTGGGCGAGATTGGCCTCTCCTTTGTCATTACTAGGATGGCCACTTAACACAAGAGAGAAAATGCATCATGGAAATGAGAACCAAACAGAATCAGAATTTGCATAACATTTTTCATGTGCTAATTTGACATACATGGAAGTATAGTAACATACAGTTACTGTAATTATGCAGTTATACAATACATCTCTTAATTGGAGATCTCTCATTCATGGGGGTCACCTTATGTCAAAGCTGACTTGACAGCAGTCGACAAGAACAAACAATACATCTCACCAGAGAAATGTGACTAGGGAACCTATTCTGCATTGGTGAGGCCTCATTTGGAGTACTGTGTCCAGTTCTGGGCACCTCAATTCAAGGAGGATGTCAACAAGCTGGAACTTGTCCAGAGGAAGGTGACCAAAATGGTGAAGGGTCTGGAAGCCACGCCCTATGAAGAACAGCTTAGGGAGCTGGGAATGTTTAGTCTGCAGAAGAGAAGGTTAAGAGGGGACATGATAGCCATGTTTCAATATTTGAAGGGATGTCATGTTGAGGAGGGAGCAGGCTTGTTTCTACCGCTCCAGAGACTAGGATAAGGAGCAATGGATTCAAGCTGCAGGAAAGGAGATTCCACCTGAACCTCAGGAAGAACTTCCTGACAGTCAGGGCTGTCCGGCAGTGGAATATGCTGCCTCAATGGAGTGTGGTTGAGTCTCCTTCTTTGGAGGTTTTTAAGCAGAGGCTGGATGGCTATCTGTTGGGAATGCTTTGATGGGTGTTCCGCATAGCAGGGGGATTGGACTCAATGGCCCCTGGGGTCTCTTCCAACTCTATGATTCTATGATTGTATGAACCTGTGAACCAAGTCAGGGCTTATTCAGAAGGGGAAAAAATATCTGGAGTTCCCAGTTCTTTTTGTCTGCCTATTTCCAGGTTTGTATCCAAACTCCTTCTTGAAATATCCCAGGTTTTCCTCACTCTCACCTCCCATGTGTTCCTCTCCTTCCCCTTCCCATTGATCGTGTGTCACATTCAGTCTCGTACAACTTTTCAGAAATTGATTTTTACTTATTGCCACTGAATCTTTTAAAATTGTTACTCAGGACTGATAGTCAAAAGTGCTAAACTGCTTTAGCAATAATTACACTAGTAAAGCATTTGGATCATTTTGCTTTGGTGCAAACATTCTTCTTGCCCTCACTTGATCTCTGTTGAATCTCTGTCCGGGAAACAATAGCTGTGCTTACTGGCCACAGCCATCTAAACTAGTTTCAAGATAGTACAAACACACATCCAAGTAAAGATACATTTTATTTCAGAAAATGCTTGGTTAATTTAAACTGACCTGGGCCGTGGGAATGAAAAGTCCTTTGTAATTCCGAGAGTTCCCTGGAAATAATTCAGGATGAGGAAAACACCATGTTGATCTCCAAAATAAAATTGGTTTGTGAAGGAGGAAAACCTGGAACTTTCAGAAACTTTTTTCTTATCTGGAGGGGTTCTCAGTCTGCTATCCAGGTATTAAAGGCTGCTAGACAACTTTAAGTCCTCAGATCTTCCTTTTTAAAGTTCTTTATTTTGAAACTGAAGCCAGATGGAAATTGAATAACCTTCCAATTGTTATTATTACCAGAAGTGTCAAACTCATCTTGGGCCACATCAGCATTATGGTTGCCCTCAAATGGGGCTGGTTGTATCTGTAAGACTATAAAAATGTGTCTACTCTTTTAAGATATTAAATAATTGCCTCTGCAT
The DNA here is from genome assembly GCA_948474755.1 of Ctenosaura bakeri. NCBI lineage: Eukaryota > Metazoa > Chordata > Lepidosauria > Squamata > Iguanidae > Ctenosaura > Ctenosaura bakeri. The sequence continues at coordinate 5,841 of CAOLHI010005817.1, read as the reverse complement.
TCAATTATTGCTGGTTTTAGTAATAACTAGATCTGAAAGTAGAAGTCTAGGAAAAATAATGGCAAGCAGATATTCAAGTGTACAACTATTGTACAATTTATTGAAAAAATGAGTTTTGAAAACTGAAAGTTCTTTTTTTAAATCATTAGACAAATATTACCAAGCACTGTTTATTACATTAATTTTGTTTAACTTTTTGGACCCAGTTGAGAGTGGCAGAACAAATAATTGGACTCTGATCTGTGCCTCCTTCTGCCCCCCAGCCCCTCTCTGTGCCTCTTTTAGCCCCTAGACTCTCTCTGTGCCTCTTTCTGCCTCCTTACCCCTCTCTGTACCTGGTGATCCTCGTCCCCACATTGCAGGCCCCCGGCTGCCAGTATTCTGAAGAGGGACCCAGCAGCCAGCACTCGCAATCTACTTCTGACTGCTCGTCTTTCCAACTCTTGCAAGCTGTGCAGAGTGTTGCCATGGAGCTATTCCTTTTCAGAATACCAGCAGCTGGGGGCCACAATGTGGGGATCGGGTTTGCCAGGTATTACCCTGATTTCTGGGGGTCCCGCGAGGGACACCTAAGTGCGCTCCAAATTACAAGGTTGGGAATTAGCAAAGACCACAAACTAGCACTACGAGAGGCAGGGCAACATAGCAAGATCTTTTACCCAATGTCTACAGGGTCAGGCCGAGTTAAGGAGCAAACAGAAGTAAATAATAATAATTGTTTTTATTGATATACAGTCAAACACATGTATGCAACACACTCACACAGAGAACTATAGAAATAAAGGTTGGAGTGGGATAGAGGGTTTTTAAGAGGAGGTTTGGTATGGGAGATACTACACCTGTCCTGAAGCCTGGGTAGTCTGAAGAAAAAGTTCGTGGAAATGGAGTTTCTCAGCAAGTGGAGCTGAGGGGAAGGTTCGCCGAACGAAGCGACAGCAAGGCGGGATGGAAGCCAAGAGCGATCCGAGGAAGCGCTCAAAGTCAGGGGGTCTTATAGGGGAAAATGTGGCTGTAAGGCTAGTCCGTTCTCGGGGATAACAATGAGTTTCGGGCAGGAGACAAAGCCTCCAAAGGGTCAGTATTTTACATGATTGGGTTAAGACCGAATTGTCAATAGAGTAGCCAGTATGCAAATGCGGGTTGCTTGACAGATGAGTATTCGGCTTGTCAAGCTGCCTGCTCAGGGCAGGGAGTCCTTTGTAAGTAGCGTGCATACATAATGTGGTACTTGCCTTGAGGTCTCCTAAAGCGGCAGTCTGGCTATTTCTGGCCTGCCTGTATTTGTTTGGAATGTTTCAGTGATTTGCGGCCGTGCCTGTATGCGTGCTTGTCCGGAGGCCTCGCAAGCACGTGGAGAGGAATAGGTAAAGAAGGCCAAATTATGGATATCAAATGATATCTGGTATTCCACAAATGCAGGCTAGAAAACTGCGGCAACACAGGCAGGGGGAGTGCAACAACCATATGAAGTGGCCTGGCGGGCCAGATTCGGCCCGCGGGCCTTGTGTTTGACACATGTGACATACAGGAAAAGACAACACTAAATGCAGTTGCTTAAGCCCTCTTGGCTTCCGTAAGGCTTAACAGCACATGAGGATACTGCTGGTTCACATTCACTGTGAGCACCTGGATCCAGTTATGCCACTATCCTTGAAAACAAACCAACTGAAAGGCCATCCTTGTCGGCTGGCATAGCAGGAAATCATCCTGATTTCTTTAAAAAGAGAGTGAGTGACGCAGGACGAATGCCTCTGCTTTTCCAAAATAATCAACACTGGGGCTTCACCTCAACGTTTACTCAGCAACGGGGGAGCATTGTCTTGGTGTGGCCATTCTGTTCCATTGACTTTATGGGGTTTGAACAAGGCACGACAGGATACCGATATGCATGGAGAAGACATCGTGTTCTGGGCTTACATGCCAAGTGTAAACATTCGTGCTGTCAAAGGGCAAGCTTTCATTTCAGGCTCTCAAAGCACCAGGATAAAATATTTCCTTTGGAAGATCTCACACATCATTTCGGCTGGATAAACACACGCACTGATCCTCCGCATCTGGGTGGCCGGGTCTCTTCCTCTCAAAGCTTTGCATCAGTGTATTGATTCTTCTGGACAGAGAATACAACAGAATCCAAAATCCATGAGCACTGGCTTTTCTTCATCAGGCAAAGATGTTAAAGACCATACAGGAGAAAAATAATGACAACATTAGTCACAGGCCTATGTTCTGTCTGAAATATTGACAGTTAAGATAGTGTTGAGGGATTTCAGTGCAGGCATGTGGGAACTGGGGACAGAGTGCAATAAAAGAAAGGTAATAAAATTTCAAGTCCATTAGCAACAGAAAAGTGACTTCACTTGAGATCCAGCTGTCTCTGCCTTCTGCAAAGCTAACTGCTCCTTCCTTAGACAGAGAACACTGAATTTCTCAAAAAATCTCTATAGTATTATATCCGCAAAAAGTTTTAAGGTGCTACATAGATAAAACTTGCCAAATTGTAGTCCAATGAAAGGCAGGCCATTTCTGCATGAGACTGTTATAGCGCTATGATTCCACTTTCAAAATCCCATGGAATCCCGGGGTTTGCAGTTTGCAGTTGCAAAACCCAGGATTCCATGGAATGTTGAAAGTGGAATCATAGTGCTATAACAGTCTTGTGTGGAAATGGTCACAGTTACAAAATGAGTTAAATCCCAGTTCTTTGGTTCCCTCTTGTTTAGGATTCTTCTGTTGTAGCTAAATTTGGTATATTGAAATCCAGGGGAAAAAACATATATTCAGTGATAGCTGAGCAGATGCAAAATAGAACAAAATCCAAAACCTACACGCAGCGATACCTTTATTGGGCCAGCTCCAAAGCATAAAATACATCATGTAACCTTTTGAAACTTCACTGGCTTCTTCATCAGAAGATGCTGACAGACTGACTAGAATGATAGGAAATATGGAATGGCTGCTGTCAGGCCCACCCCCGATGAATGATCTAGTTTTGAAAATGTCTTCATTTGATCATTCTGCACATCTTATCCTGAGACAACGGGGACAAGAGGTTGGACACTTTGGCCCTCAGAAATGGCAGTGATATCTGGCAGATTTCAAAACACCACACCACTTCTGAGTTGTGGTAAAGCTGTGGATATATCAGCAAAGCCAGCACTACCATAAGGCAAAGTGAGGCTCCTGCTATTGGAAAGCAGATTCAAGAGGGACACTGGAGTGGGTGGAAAACGAGGTTGGAACTGGAAGAGCACCATTAAATGAGGAGGTTGGGAGTGTGTGTTCTTTGGAGTGTGTGTTCTCTTTTTGGAATGGGTGACTGAGTGTTTTTATGCATGCTTTGTAAATAGACACAATCTCTGTGGCAGCCATTTCATACCTTCCAACATTTCATACCCTCTGGGCAGTCAAAAACTAGGACCAAGTAACATCAGAGTGTGGTAAATATGTCAAAGTTTAATTAATGAGGAAGAACACACAAGCTAGGATAGGCTGCAGCAGGTTGCTTTCGCCTGAGCTGACAGGGAAGGGAAAGACTCCACCTCTTCCTCTCTTCTCCCCTTGCTGACATAATTGAAGGGAAACTACTTTCATATCCAAAACTCAGTTTATAGCAACTGAGGTAGACTGAGGACAAAAGGGCAAAGTGGGAGAAGGAAAAAGAAACTGGGTCATTTTAAAAGCAGGTGGAAAAGTGGGATGCTAGAAGGTTAATCAAGACTGTCCCCACAAAACCAGGGAAATTGGAGGGTGTGACATTTTGTGATGCCCTGTAATACTTTTTCCTCCTCAACTTTTTTCAATGAGGATTGTAAGCCTGAAGGCAAAGAAATGTCATATTAACTATTTGTAAGTTGCTTTCGGAAGCTTTTTAGCTGAAGAGTGGGGTATAAATACCCGAAAGAAAGAAAGAAAGAAAGAAAGAAAGAAAGAAAGAAAGAAAGAAAGAAAGAAAGAAAGAAAGAAAGAAAGAGAGAGAGAGAGAGAAAGAAAGAGAGAAAGAGAGAAAGAAAGAGAGAAAGAGAGAAAGAAAGCCGAGTTATTAACAAAGTTAACATAAGCCTGAATCCCATTGGTAGGTCCCAATTAGAATAGCCATGGTGAGTAAATAGTGGAAAAGTGAGTCAACACATAACCAGATCCCACTGATTCAGTGGAACTACTCTATTCAGGACTACCAGTAGGGCCATTTCCGCACTACACTTTTATGGTGCTATTATTCCACTTTCAGCATCCTGTGGAATTCTGGGGCTTGTAGTTTACTGAGACCAAAGAGTTCTCTGATTGAGAATTCTAAAGGCCCCTCCCTAAGCTGCAAATCCCAGAATTCCATAGGATGTTGAAAGTGGAATAATAGCACCCTGATCTCTGGGGGTCCCAGGAGAGACACCTAAATAACCAAACAACAACAACAACTTGGGGAAAATTAGCTGGAGCACTCACTAAAGCTAGCGAGAGGCAGGGCAACTTAGCAGGATCTTGCAACCCAGCGTCTACAGGGTCAGGTCAGTCAAGCAGTCAGATGGTTTAAAGTAGCAAAAATGATGTTTTATTAAATACAGACACATATTAAAGACACCACGGTCACACAGCTAGCTAAGGAATTGGAGATAGGGATTTTTGGAGGGAAATGGGTGATACGAAACCTATCTCGTGGGACTGAGGGGACAGCTTGCCAAACGAAGTGGCAGCAAGGCGGGATGGAACTCGGGAGCGATCTGAGGAGGGTCTCGGAATTGGGGGGTTTTATAGGGCGAATTGTGACTGCAGGCCATACCTTACTCGGTGAGAACAATGCGATTTGGGAGTGGGACAAAGCCTTGGAAAGGTCAGAATTTAGCATAATTGGCTTAGGGCCAAATTAACAATAGTGTAGCCAATATGCAAATGCGGAGTGCTTAGTACAGCTTTGTGAAGCTACCTGGGCAGGGCAGGGAGCCTTTGTTAGTATCGCACATAAGCAATGAGGTGTTTGCCGGAGAGATCCCTGAAGCGATGAACCGGCTCTGTTCGGCCTGCCTGGGTGGAGAATGGAATGTCCAGCAATTATCAGCCGCGCCTGCTTACGTGCTTGTCCAGAGGCCTCGCAAACATGTGGAGCGGGGGGGGGGCAGAGGAAAGCCGAATGGTTTGATATCAAAACAATATCACGCAGTAACACACTATAACCATGTAGTGTGAAAATGGCCTAGGATACAGGCCAATATGAGATAACATCCATGTTTTTTAAGAGAACAAACAAGAAACACACCAGATCTTGCATATTATTTCTCAAAAAGTAAGATTTTCAGTCCTTGTGTGAATTCCTTGGTTCACACGTTCACTGAGAAAATAGTAAATTAATACATTTACTAATAAATTAACCATTCAACTGGAGCAGCAACATATTACTGTCTTCTAAACAGAGATCCCTTGTCTATCTCAGTGCTGCTTCTAGGGGTACCTCACACATCTCATTCCTTTAAGTTCAGGAGAGAGCTGCCTTTGCTCCAAACTGTGGGGAGAAGAGGCATAAGCCTCCCTAAGGCTAGGCTGGGGAGTTTGAGCACCCCTGAAATGATCTGGCAAAACTGGAACACCAAGACTCATGTGTAATTGAGCCTTCTCTGGAATGATCTGTCAGAAGTGTACTAAATAATGAAGGAATAACAAATATTAAGACAGCTGTTGTTATTGAGCCCTCCTAGGAATAATAAAGGCTGCTGCCATCTATTCTAGGCACACTTGCTTAGGAGTAACCTGCACATTGCACACAAGGAGAAGACGTCTACGTATGCACTGTCTTTGTAACAGTCTTTATAGCTAAGGCTGTCTCAGTGATACTGGAGGGGAAAAGTAATTTGT
>CAOLHI010005816.1:0-53523 GCA_948474755.1 Ctenosaura bakeri | reverse complement strand
AACCCTTTTTTTTTGGTGTGGTGGGTGTGGATTGCTCTTCCTGTCATCCCAGAATGAACATTCATGTAAATACCAACTTCTCATTCTTGGGATGGCAGGGGGATCAATCCACATAGTAAAGGGACATTTCCAAGTCTTGTACTTTATGTTGGGCTCCCAATTACCTATACCTATACTACTGCGTACAGCACCATTTGGCCCAATTCTATCTGTGTCGATTTATATTTTATAATGCCTAGTAAATATTGTTGGCTGTTTTCACCCAGTTGCATGACATATCTCTGCTAGTGAAGAAGTCACTGAATAGACTACACTAGTTGCCATTGGCTTAGTGTGGCCACATATTTCTCGGTCTTGGCTTCTTTGAGTAATCATAACATAAATAAATGCCAGCTTTGATCCATCTTACTATCACCATTTTACTTGCTCTCTGGCTCAACAATCTTGGATGATATGACACTAACAATGCTTCAGATCATCTTACGTCCTTCATTTTTCTAATATATGTCTTCACCTCTCTTCTCACATCTAAAGTGTGCCCTTTATATTCCAATGCATGGGTTGGTCTTGGGCAGAAAGTAGGTAAATACATTGCCCCACTTACAGTTGAAGTGGATACACATTCAGCAGAAATGTCCGATCTAGAATTGGGGTTAATCTGTCTTGTTCAAATTTACAGAGATTAGTACTCACAGATAACACTGCTAACTCTGAGACTCTTCAAGCAGATGTTACAGCCAAAAGTAAAGCCACTTTAAACAACATCAATCTCAATGATGCTTCTCTCAAGGGCTCAAACAGAGATGTCATTAACGCATTAAGGACCAAACTGAGGTCCCAGGAAGGGAACCTGTGGACAGTGGGGAATGATTTAAAACTTGCCCATTAAAAAAATATCTTATTATGTGGGTGCAACAACAAAGACTCTCCTTGTATCCTCAAGATTGCTTGTAGAGTTCCTACTTGTCTTTTCTAAATGTTTGGTTTTCGCCCTTTAGAGATACCTTTTTGTAAAAACTCAAGAACATTTGGCACTCTCACTTCATTCACTGATAAGGACTTCATCCTACATCATCTCAAAAATGCCTTCCATGTTCTATTATAGATTTTCTGAGTAGACTCCTTTGTAGAGGCCACAATAGTGTCTACGACATTTGTGGTATAATCTTGATCTGTCAGATACATCCGTTCAATCTCTACACATTAAGATGCAACCATTCTGAGTCTGGATGCCACACTGGACCTTGGTTAAGTCTTTTGTGTGCTGGCAAATGCAGTGGTGAACCTTGCACCATTTGCATCAGTAATGGAAACCATGGCCTCTTTGCCCGGTATGGCACAATCAGTAACACCAAAGTCTTTGAGAAGTGCCTGCTGTACAAATTGAATGGGAGAAAAAGCATAATGCACCCTTGGAGTCCTGGATATATCCAATTTCTGCTGAGGTAGTCTGTCTGCACTTTCAGGACCCATTTCAAAAATGCTGCCATGATTGATTGCAAGTTCTTCTGGCCCATCTGAATAGCCTAGTCAACTCTGCCACCAGAGGGACTGAACACAGACCCCCTTGCCTGCAAACATATGCCTTTACTGTTATATTGTCTGTGCAGACTAATACATGCTGGTTTTTCACCAAGTTTGCAAATCTGAGCAGTGCAAGATGTACTGCCTTCATTTCCAAATAATTTATATTGAATTTCTTGTCTGCCATAGTCTAGAGGCCCTGCACTGAATATCCCTTGCAGTGTGCCCCCCATCCTGACAGACTTGCATCTGTTGTGACATACTCTGCTCAACCCTTTCAATGGAACACCTTCAACAATATTCTACCCCTTCATCCACCAACTCAAGTCAATGTTTACTTGTTGTTGCATTACTACTTGATAATGTTGCTTTGATCCTCTGGCACCCATAACAGTCGCTGAAGAGCTCTGGAGTGAAATCTGCCCCACTAGACTAATAAAATCATTTATATGAGAATGCCTATCACTTTCACCAATCTCATTACATTCACTGATCTCAGAGCTCAAACTTTGGCCACTTCTTGCTTTAATTTTGCTATTGTTTCCTTGGAAAGATAGTCTCCCCACTGAGGTATCTATTGTTGCCTCCAGGTGAGTTAATGTGGTTGTCAATTTCAAATGACGTTTTTTGTGATTTAGAAGAAACCCGTAGGTCTCTAATGTTCAGATAGTCAGAGTAGTATCTTTCTCTAATTTGCCTGTTGCCTTGCCTATACCAAAATATCATCTAGATAAGAACACAATCACACACAACCTCTGCCTGAAGTATGCTCTCATTGGAATCAGCACATTTGTGAAAACTCCCATTGCTGATGCTGGGCCAAAAGGCAAAGCCTTGAACTGGAAGTGTTGTTCTTAGTACTGAAATCTCAAATATTTCCTGTTCTCCAGTACCCTTGGAACATGAAGATATGCCTCCTGGAGATCTATGGAGACCATGAAATCCCCTACAGACAGATTGTCCCTTATTGGCTGAAGAGTTTCCATTTTGAATTTCTGGTATCTCACAAACTGGTTGAAGTATCTCAGATTCAGAACCAGTCTGTACTTCCCATTGTTCTTAGGAACCATAAAAAAGATGGAGTAGACTCCAGAGAATCTGTGCTCCTAAGGCACCTCCTCTATAGCTCCAATGTGTATTACGTGGTGAACTTCTCATCAAACAAAATCCTGTTTGGCCCTGTCTTTGGACACTGGTGAAGGTAGAAACGTGCTCCCTGGCTTTTTGTGAAACCAAATCTTGTAACCTTGTGACACCATGCTGAGTACCCATTGATCCATTGTAATTCTCAACCACCAATCCCTGAAGAGCAGGAGTCTTCCCTGCCCCCCACCAGTGCCTCCTGTTTGTCAAATACTGAGATTTACCTCACTTAGTAAAAAAAAGATCCTCGTCTTCCCTATTCCTGTTGGGTGTACTGATTCTGTCTACCAAATTGGGGTCTTTTTCTCTCCCCTTGGTATCTGTTGCTTTGAAAGTCCTGCTGTCTACAACCATTCCTTCCTCCATGAAAGGAACAGTTTGAATTCCTAAAAGTTCTTCTATTAATCATTTAATTGCATAATCTGTTTCTTCTCTTTACTCTCCACCAATACCTTCTCTAATGCTGGATTATGAAAAACATCTCCCCTTTAAATAGGACAAACACTAGGTTATTACAAGACTTCTGATCAACCTCGCAGTGTCTTAACCACAGCAATCTTCTTCCTGTGGTTATCTCATTAATATTTCTCACTCTGAATGCAGTGGCATCATGACCTGCATCCCCCACATATAACTTTCTGGATCCTACCCACTGCTCTGTGCAAAGCTTATACACTCAAATCCTGTTCATCTAAAATATCTTGAGCCCAAAGCACTGCTTCTCTTGCAAACATTGATGTTGCCATTGATGCTCTTATAATTACAGCTGGGGCCTCATGTATCTTTTTTATAGCCTTCTCAGCCCTCCTTTCATCTACTTCCTTTAACTGCATGTCCCTTTCCCTGGGAACAATCACTTCCAACACAGGACCAGCAATTGGGGCATCCATTAAGGGTACTTTCAAAAATTCAACCTCTTTCTTTTAAAAAATGAATATAACTTTTGACCATAACCCAATAGCTTCTTAGTATTCCACTGAGTTATCCATTCTGCCTCAGTGAGGTCCTTGAACAACTCCAGCATTGGCATCTCTACATTTTAGTTATTTTTCCTTATTACTGTCTGCAGTAGTTTCCTTAGTAACCCACAGAAAACTTCTCCTTCAAAAACCTGAGCCTGATTCCTTATCCTGTTCCTCTGAAGAATGCCAATCACTAATGTCATCCATCTCCATGATTTCTGCCTCAGAATCCTCCTTTTCACTCTCCTCTCTATTCCTATATACTGCCTTCTTCTGAGGTTAATTTCCCTGCTTCCTTACTCCACTCTCACTTTTTCTTTACCTGTTTGCTTAACTGCCCGATCAGTCTCGTTGTTCCTTGCCCCAAATTTGTCATCATTCACCTCCTGTAAATTTGTTTGGTCCTGTCTGCATTGTTGGTTTGAACTACCCCGATCATTTCTACTCCTTGTGTTATTTGAAAAAAATCATTTGACCCATTCCTTTCAGATTCACCTGTTGCTGAATCAATAAATTAGTTGTTTTGAGTAAATTCATCATATTTACAAAACCCATTTGAGACTGCCAATCTATTTGGCAGTCAATCAGACCGTGTCAATCTATATTTGAATTCATTAATGTCGACAACTGTGAATTCATTACTGAGTGCACCTGAGCTTGCACTGCCTCCTTAATCCAAGTATTTTGAGTCTGCCTCTCTCACTTCTGTCTCCCCATATCTGGTCCCATAGCCTCACCAACCTTCTTTGTGTCCTGCCTTACTTCCTGAAACTGACCATGCTTCCTTATAGGCATATCTAATAACATTCTATGCAAAAAGGCCTTAAATTCTGGCATCATTAATGTTGGGGCTATCACTGATGCACATGGCTCATCTGGCAGCACTGTCTCCCTGCTGTGTCTCAACATCATCTTATTCTGCTTTGCTGCTATTGGTCCACGGCTGCTGCCAAGCAACAGTGCAGCCCCATCCTCTACACCTGGGTTAAATGCCTCTGAATGGTGTCCTAAAGCTGACACTGCAGTTTTAGAACCCAGTGAATTAAAACGGTGCCTTGAAGAAGTCTCTGGCTTTTTTGCCACCACCAGCACAGCTTCTCCTTTCAGCTTTTTTGAGCAAGTACCTTCAGATTCATCAGTTTTCCTTTTCCTCTTTTCCAGTTTAGATTTATCTGCTTCCTTTACCTTTCATTTTCTTGTTCTCTCATCTCTGTCTGCCTGCTGTTTATGGCTTTCTATAATTTTTATTTCACCTGGCTCATTCTCACTGGAGCTCAGGAATATTTTTCTCAACTCTCCTCTTTCTTCCTTGTCTGAGACACGCTGGGCAGCAGCCTTCTGGACAGAATCCATTCTTGCCCTTTCACACCCTCTGATTAGCATTTCTGGTACATGGGGTGGTGTTTCCTGTTTTTTTCACTCTTTGAGCTTTCTTTTTCTTTGCTACACTTCTATCCTGCTCCACACTCATTTTCTCTCTTTTCCTTGTGTCTCCAATATTAAAAACTCTCTAAACTTCCTAAAATGATGACCAGATACAGGAAAAAATGTGTGGCTGGTTAGCAGGAGAATAAAAAACTGGCTAGATAGAGAAGGAGTCCAACAGAAAAAACAGAAGAGAATGCTGGGGGCTTCTGCATCAGCTGGCGCAAGGCAATAAAACCTATTAGTATGTAAATTGATCCTGAGAATAAGTTGAATCACCCAATCAGCTGCAGGTTTGAGACGGGATTGGAACCTAGATTCTCCTGAACAAATCTCTTATCTGCAGTCTCTACCTTTCACACTATAATGGCAATCATTTTTCTCATACTGCACTACTAACACATTAATTACTCAAAAACCACTGAACAATTGGTCAGAATATACAGATACAATATTATTGTGGAACTTTCAAATATTTATTTTTGTCAAATTGTATAAAACTTCAAGAATGAAAATTTCACCATCACAAAGATTCAACCATCTGTTAGCATGACCAATAGAATTTATTAAACATTGTATTTACAACTATTCACATATGTTTCAGTTGGGAAATATTAAAATAGACAATGTACAATTTAAGAATTTTTCACTGAGAGGCATTTGGAAGGAGGAGAGGGGGACACTGAAAGGCTTGTTTTAAGACCACAATGTAAGAGCAAGTTTGTAATCTTTAAGATTTTAAACCAAATACTCTCAGCATAGTAAGTCATAGGCATGACATTACAGCAGCAGAGCAAAATAGCTCTGGAAATTCAAGGTGTAATCCATAAAGCACTGCTGCAAGCTACACAAAAAGGGGCACTCATGCAAATTCTTCTGAATGAACGGATGCTGTACAGAAGCAGTGCTTGGTGGATTGGCACCACATGTTGTAATTATTTAGGTACCACACACTTGGGAAAAACTTGAACTGAGCTAGCATGCAATACTGCTCAGTGTCAAATCTTAACAGTTATGGTGATGAACAAGCAGCTAAATCATACACATGCCTTGGAAAAGAAAGCTGCCTATACACTACACATAAGAAACAACAACTTTGGTCCAATAAAACATTAGACAAAACAGTTTTACAATTAAAATATCTATTTTTATACAGAGTTGAACATTAAATACAATATTTACATTTGCACAATATGTATAAAATAAGTTATTTAAAAATGAAAACAATATTACATCTTTTTCGAAAAAGAAAACTGTACAGTTAACCTATAATTATATAAGATGAATAGACTTTCACTCCCTATATTCCAACAAGTTTATAATTTCTTCCACAGGTCTGATGCTGTTTGTGGGAGTTCAATAATAATATAATTAAAGTGAACTTTAAATAATAAGTATTTTTCAGAGGATTTCTTGTAACAGCTGCCAGCGCTGTTAAATCTTCAGTGAAAGATTGTTATACATATATAGATCTGTTGGGAAGATGCTTTTTGGACACAGAATCTAAAATAAATTTACATTTACAGTATTAAACAAGATTTTGTGAAGGAACATATGGAACATTTGAAAAGGCAGTATTCCACTTTAGTGCTATATTTTAAACAATTACATTTATGTCCCACAGCTTTAAGTTGTGACAGACAGCAAAGATATGCTAGCTGTCATATAGGCGTCAATTCAAAGTCATCATTAACATCTACAAGAGGAACATAGAATTCCTGAATTTCATAAATGCTGATCGATTTATAAGTTGCGGGATCAAGTTCTTGTAGTTTAAGCTGCCATTCCAGTCTCTGAACAGCGTTTAAAGCTGCTGCTTCATGTTGCTGCCTCATCAAGAGACACGTCTATTTCAAAATAAACAGATTAATACCTTGATTATTTCCAGTACACTTTAACGTTAACCATACACAGCATTCTCTAAAGTAGAGGTAGCCAACTTGATTGAACAGAAATCAGTCAAACCCATGAAATGATTTTGTCTGTCCTTTGGTCACCCTATTTTGGAATAGTCTATCCTATAGCTTCCTGAAGAATCTGAATTCTTAATGGAATTATTAGTGTTAAGTAATGAGTGTTATTTTTTGAACTGTAGCTGTGTTTTAACATGCTCATTTTAAATTCCAGAAGCAATTAGATCTACCTTAAAACAAAATAAAACTTGTAATGTTTTAATCAGGGCATGAGTAAAAGTGCTTCTTCATACACATATAGGGCTTCTTTGCATTTTGTGCCTCACCCCATCCTTGTCTCCCTCATGTTACATTGGAAGTAACTCTCAAAGTCCACACAGCACAAGCAAGTTAGTAGATGATGTGTTTTAGACAGATGATCACGCAGCCTCAAAGTTCTTTTTAGCTATTGTGACCAATCAACCAATCAACAAACCATAATTGTCTCTCTGCTAGACACACATAAGGTCTGATGTGATTCTTAGGATTCTGGCTTGCATCTTTTGAAAATTAAACATCTGCATAATCATGTTCCACACAAGCAGAGTAATTTTTAAAGTCAGAGAAAAAGTGACATATATTGAAGCTGATCGGATTAAATGTGTGTATTTTTTTTTCTAGATTGTGCTTTGCTGGAATTCTGAAGTACACAAAGATCAGCATGTAAGCATGATTTGCTCATCTGATACAATACTGAAGGGCAACTCCACAGATAAAAAAGGTATACTATCACAGTGGTGTTCTGACAATGCAATGAACTGGGAAACCATAGATGCAGAAATTTAATGTTTACAATGGAATTCCAAGTGTGCAGTTAACTTGTGGTACTTTGTGCCTTTGACCATTTTTCAGTTGTCACCTATCAGAAGCCATTTGATCTGCCTGCACAGTAGAGTGAGAGGAAAACTGGGCCACCAAACCAAACCAAACCACACCACACCACACCACACCACTGATCTGTATATTGCTCTGGGAGGGAATTTGGCTGAAAGTAGGATAAAAATAGTTTTAATACATATATATCTATTTACACTTGAATTTGTTACAGCTGAAATGGTGAGATGGAATCCGACAAAAGAGTCAGCTTTTTAGTGAAAAATATTTTTTTCAGAAGATACATACCTTTAATTTGTCAAATTTATCATCCACATCCTGTAACCATGACATAAACTGCCTTGCATTAAATCGATCTCTAACTGATATTTTACTGTCATCAGTCTGTAAATCAAACATATTAGAAACGATAGCAAATGTTAATTGTTAGATCATGGTAATTTTGTGCCAAAAAATGTCTTGCATGGACTATGTATTTGAAATGTTAGAATGATGAAAAATAACAATGTGAATTCAAAAGAGCACTTTCACTACTAGTGGAAAACCTCTTTCACATCCAGAGAGGCCTTTTCTGAACTGTTGTGCTGAAAGAGTGGGGGAAAAACCTGCACTTCTCCAGAAAAAAAATACCTGTTTTCATATCTTCTTGCACAACCTTTCTTAATATTTTTATGGCTCCCTACAGTTTGTATACTACAGGTAGCATCTTCTTTGTTGCTCTCCATATCTCTCAGATTATAACACAGATCACAATAAAGTGGCATTGCATTGCAAGCTACACAACTGAATTTGCTTTTGTGAGCTGCCTTGGGTCCCAATCCAGGAGAAAGGTGGCATATAAATGAAATGAATCAGTCAGTCAGTCAGTCAATCTGGTCTCCAAACCATGTATCGTTCATAAAGTTTTACCATTCTTATATAACTCAATGCTGTTGTATAAAGGCATTACGGTACAGGCAGTATTAAGAACATGAGAAAAGTCATGCTGGATAAGACTTACCTAGTCCAGCATTCTGTTCGCACTGTGGCCAATGAATCACCTATGGAAAACTCACTGAACAAGACTGCAACTGCACCCCATATCGTGGATTCTCCACCAACTGATCTATAGAGGTGTACTGCTATCATTAGCCTCTACTACTGGAAGGAACGTAAATGCCTTGTGACTAATAGCCACAGATATCCCCATCATCTGGGACTGATTTCCAGTTTAATTGTGTGTTGTACTTTCAATTCCTTCCTTAATAATTTCTTCCACAGGAGAAGGTTCCTGGGACAAATTCTAAGTGGAACGGGAACACACAGCATAATTTTCACAATTTTACTCAAAACATGCCCCTTAAGTATGGGATATGCCTGAAGCTGTGTCTCCCACTGTCTTCACTTTCCCCTGTATAAATGTTAAATATCTGTAAAGACAGGTAGTATGCCTTTTGTACACACTGTAGGATTTTGTGCACACTTATTTAAAAGTCTTAATTTTACCCCCAAAAAAGGTTAAAAAGGACTCATGAATACTTTTTTTAATTGCTGGGGAATTTGTCAAAAGTGTTAGAAGTCCAAATATATAATATCTACTAGATCACACTATCTTATGTTCTTGGGTCCAGGTTATTTGAAGGACCATATCTCCCTTTACGAGTCTAGCAGAGCTCTGAGATTATCCAGTGAGGCCCTTCTCTCTGTTCCACCATTCCCTCAGGCTCATTTGGTGGAAAGAAGGGAGAAGGCCTTGTCAGTGGCTGCTGCCAGACCCTGGAACTCCCTTCCTAAGGAGGCCAGGGTTGCCCCATCCTTGCTGTCCTTCCACTGGCAGGTCAAAATATTTTTGAGTCAGCTAGCTTTTACAGATTTTCTAGGCTGGGCTTAAAAGCAGTTCTGCTTTTAAATTTGTATAGGCTTTTAATGTATTTTAATATTTTTAATCTGTTTCAACTTGATAGTTTAATTGTTTTTTAAATCTTATATTTACACTTTTATAAATGTTTTGTTTTGATATTATTAGTCACCTTGAGTCCCATTACTGAGAGAAAGGTGAAATATAAATGAATAAAACCATCATCATAGTTGTCATCACCACCATCAACATTTATGGTCTTGTTGACATTCTTATGGAACTCTAAGACTGGGTAGGCAGGATTTCTCTGTGTAAAAGCTATTCTATATTTTAATTCTAACTTAACGATTTCCCGAATTTCCTTGAAGAGATATTAAACTAAAAGGCCAATTTGCTATTTCCCATTCCTGACAACTTTTTAAAATTTATGCTGCTTTGGGCACCTTTTAATCCACCCATAAGGAAGCAAATATTAGGGACAGGATATTAGAAGTTGTCAGGAGATCTTATGAACAGTGTAGTATTTTAATTCTTGCAGAATGACCTGGTTCCAGTGATTTTAATGTTTCTGTCAATTAGATCTATGCCTTACTTTTTGTAAACTCTATTAATTTGAAATTATTAAATTATTAAGATCTTTTTAAAAATCCAGATAAGGCATGATAGGGCATGCCATCGTGAAAGCCGGAAAATTAAGAAAGCTGATAGGAAGAAAATCAACTCATTCAAAATGTTGTGCTGGGGAAGATTTACGGATACCCTGGACTGCTAAAAAGGCAAATGAATGGTTCCTAGAGCAAATCAAGCCTGAACTACCCCTAAACTGAGCCTGTTATACTCTGGCTGTAGCATGAGAAGATATGACTGACTAGAAAAGATAATCATGTTTTGTAAAGTAGAAGGCAGTAGGAAAAGAGGAAGACCATATAGATATACTCAATAAAGGAAGACACATCCCTGAATGTGCAAGACCTGAGCATGACAGTTCAGGATAGGTTAACTTGAAGGTTTCTCATCCAGAGGCTCACCATAAGTCGAAGTCAACTGGATGACAGTTAACAACAACAAGGGCATGATTCAGGTCACCACTGTGACAACGGCTCAAATGAAAGACTTGCATTAAGCTCTACTATGCTCACTTTTTTGCCTACATTTGAAAGGGTCAGTAAAAGAAATAGAAAATCTGTCTGCCTCTTCAGTATCTCCATTCAGCTGTCTCCTGTTCTGTCCATGCAAGAGGGAAGTGCACACAGATTTTCTCCTAGTGGCAACAGTCTATATATATCTGGGAATAACAGCTTTATGGAGTTTATTGGAAAACCACTGCACTCTCCTACTGCGACTTTAGCAGACTGAACTGTGCCTTTATGGGAAGTTTTTAAGGCTTATCTTTTTTGGAAAAAAGAAAAAGAAAAATAGGAAATCATATAAATAAGAACTTCTTAAGAACAGGTGCTATTCTTAATCTAGCTACTATTCTATACTGTCATAGCTATAAAATGAGTTCAAGGAAAGGGATTAAAACAGTAATATAAATTAGTTAACACAAAATCCCAAAGCAGCCTTCTTTTACCTGAGTGTCCATAGGCACATTATATACTTCAGCATCCAGTAATACTGTACATGCACTGAATGGTAAAGTTTGATTTGCTAAAGTTCTTGCAGCTCGGTAGTGGACACGCAGGACTTCTTGCTCATTGGAAACGATAAGCTTTTCCTAATTAAACAAAGAATTCACATGTAGATTTGAAATACAATTCAATTATCAAAACAATTTGCTCATCTATCTTTCCATTTCAGGGATAACCAGCAACTTTTCCATGACACTATGAACTTGAAACAGTAAGATTTCAAACAGAAAATGACACTTTGCTTTAGAAAACCTTCTAGACTTTATAAGAGTGGAAGATTTTCTTGAATACCTTTTAAATAAAACATTTTTAAATATTTTAGACATCTCAAATGCTATCATAATTAATATTTTTGATATCTCCCCTTAAAAGCTTGCCAACACCATTCATTAATTTCTATCATTAAAATCTGCAGAGTTTCAGACTTTCTAGGAACCTGTACGTACATCTGGCAAGCCTATTTACTTATGTCAGGAAGCTTGGCCCATATATTCTGCTGATACAAACTAAACTGAACTGAATTGAATGGTATGATTAAGTACACAAGAATTCAGAAGAAAGTTTTAACTTCGACTGTAAATAGACACCATTCAAAATTTAATATTTCTTTCTTTGGCTACATATCTGCAACTGCTGGCAACCATGGTATTGTGATATAAAATTTTGCTCATGTGTTCTTTACAACAACCCATCTTGTCACAAACTCCACAAAGAGAAAAGTTAAAGTATTTAACAGACCAATTTTAAAAATTAAGCATGTGTAATAGGCATTTGCTAACCTCTTCCTCCTCTCTCTTTAAACATATAATGCTCTTAAAAGCAGAGGCTTATTGACTGATAACTGTATAAACACTAAGTAAGTTACACTAAGTAAGTTATACTGATAACCGTATAAACACTAAGTAAGTTACACTAAGTAAGTTATCATTCAAAATTTTATGGTAGTCTCACCCTTTCAATGCTGTGCTGTAAACGAAGTTTCATCCTTACAACTTCTTGTTGCTTAAACAGTTCTTTAAGTGGATCAGACAGTGAAGGAGGTGGTGTGATCTGTCAATGGAACACCATTCTGATATAACACTTTATATATGAAAACAGAAACAAAATATATTCCAGTGGACAAACAACACATAGTGGTTAAAAGCTAAGTTCACACATTTGGTTCAGTGTTGTAATGCTGCAAGTATACAGTCTCCTTCTATAGTTTTCTACAACTCTAAAAGTATAGGAGCCTTCAAAATGCAGACCTGGTAGCTCTATGCATTCCTGAATCTTCGGCTCAGAGCCTACAGCCTTCAAAGCTCCTTTGTCTGCCACTCCATTTCTGGCAACCAAAAATTGGCTGGCTGGTTCAAATGAAGATATAAAAATACTGTTTACTGGCTTCCTTCAGCAGTTCTCTTTGCTCCTTTTATACTGGGACTTCTTCCCATGGAGCTTTCCAGTTTTCAGTCTCTCTTGTCTTACCCACACAGGTCCTTCTGTCTCTAAGGTCTGTACAAATTCTTTGTTATAGTAAACCCAGTCTCTCTCAGAAGATTGCTTTGTACATTTCTTGTTGAAGTTATCTTTTTCTATTTTTCAGAATGTTTATGAACATTATAAGACACAACATTAGCTATGTACATTATAATTATTTTGCTTTTTTTAACAATTATTTAGCTTTTTCATGTTTGTGCAATATTAGTTTTATTAATCTGTTTTCAAATAAAGGCTAATGGCAATTTTCAGTGTGTACAAATTTGCACTTTGTACAGCAATACACTGTTCGGAGTATCTACATATCTAAGCAGCATTTCCAGCAAAGATAAAAGCTTTAGCATATAATACTAAACTATGCTTAGTGTTACAAGAGGCACCCTGGATTTAGTGCTCCCTATTCTCTTCTGTGGGAAGGTTTGATTTCTATTTCAGATGCACTGAAAACCATTTTAAAGTTTTTGTTGTGTTTTGTTATAATCCTTTTCTTTCATTTCTTCTACTGTTATTAAAATCTTACTGATACTATGTGAGAGAAGTGTCTGCCCTTCTCTGTCCGAAACTACCAATATAGAGTGAGGGGCATGGTGAGTTCGGCTCTGGAGAAAGGAAGCAACAGAGTACTCCTCAGTCTTAGATATCCAGCTACACGGTATTTTGTCCATCCTGAGGAGCACTTATACTAGCAAACAGTTATGGTAAAGCTGTCACTGAGTCTGAACACTGAAAAACCACACTTTCCTTCTTATTCAGGGCTCGTAAGAACTCACTATATATCATCCTACATCTGACAACATATGAGACCAACATGTCTTTTCACGGATTTTCCCAAATGCATAAACAAAAGTTAGCTTGAAAAAATGGGGAAACCAAACTATCTAAAGGTTATATTAATTACGTATATTATCTTTTGTGTTTTTTGCAATTATTGATTTAGTGCAAAAAAGAGACAAGAAAGTAGACTTATTCTCCAATGGCATTACCCTTTTTCAATTCTGTAGTATGAAAAAAAATTTACATGCAGAAACCAGTTATACCTACCAAGTAAAAAGTAAAGCATTGTTCTGTGTTCTGCCTGTGCAGAACAGAACAAACATCTGCATGCTAGCTTAAATTAAAATGAACTGAACAGTTTAGGTATTACTGAAAGTACAGAGGCCCTGCCACTTTTGTAAGTTTTCAAGAAGCAGAACACTCATGAAATTTTAAAAAAAATGCAAATAACCTCCCTGCCTGAGCGAGCACTTCTCCTCCCATTCTCTTCCAGGATGTGCCCATTCCTATCCCCTAGCTTTTTGCCTGGGCATGCATGCCTTCCTTCCATGTGTCTGGGCAAAAGGCAAGCAAATGGGAGGGGGCGTCTCTGCACATGGAGAAGGCATACATGTGCCTCCCCTCCATTCTCCTCTCCCATTCTCTTGTCTTTTGCCCTAGGCACGTGTGCCCTTCTTCCACACACCCAAGCAAAAGGCAAGCAAATGGGAGGAGGGAATGGTGGAGAAGGCTCACGTGTACCTTCCTTCTCTGCATGCAGAGCACCCTCTTCTTTTTGCTTGTCTTTTGCCCAGGCATGGAGAAAGAAGGCATGCACACTCAAGCAAAAGGCAAGAGAATAGGAAGAAGAGAAAGGGGGGCAAGCGGACACCTCAAATAATCAAATTCAGAAAGGTCAAACCCTCAAATGTGGAGGCAGGATTGTATATCATTCACTTGCTATAAGTGTTATTCAGTTACTTACAGTTGGAATGCATATCTTGCTCAAAGGATTGCCATCTAAGAGGTATGATCCATTGAAGGTCACATATTCATCATAATACTGAGGTGCCTGAGGAATAACGCTACACAGTAATTTGCGTTTCTCTTCTATTTTCTTCCTTATGTGCAAGTATTCAAAGTAAGGATTTGCTCTCTCTGAGCTGTATGGCTGAATTTCTTCTAGTTTCAGAGCATCAACAATAGCTGCCAGGGACTGATGGGTTTTTTCCTTAGCTTGCATTAAAGACGGATTTACTTGCACAGGCTGAGGAACACGTGACAGTTTTCTTTTACGTGGATGATGTGCCTGTGGATCATCTTCCTCAGTTAGCCTTATCCTTCCTTTTATAGAGGCGGATGATTCAGAATCTCTTTCTGATATCTGGGGACACCCAGAAAGATTCTGCTTAGTCTGATTAGCAAGCATATTTGCTCTGTTCCTCGTAATTCTTTGAGGAACTTCATAGTGTTGTGCTTTATGCTCTTCTATTATTTCCTCCAACTCTGACTTAATAGTTGGACTGTATTTATGGACTTCATGTCCAGGTAACTGCAAATGGCTTTCCAAACAAGGTGAAAGGCACTGTTGCAAATTTTCTTCTAATGAACTGTTTTCTGTGTTTTCTATGTTGAAAAGCTTTCTGTTATAGTCAGCTGCAATATTTTTCAGAGCTCTGGCATTCAGATCTTGTGAATCTACATCATTTTTATTACCAATCATATGGGATGAACAGAGGCCATCAGAATGGGCTTTTTCACCTTGGAGCTGAACATCACTCAATCTGTTATCTAATTCATCAGCTTGTGATGTCTTATAAATGAGCTTACTGACCACAGATGAACTTCCGTTAGGGAGTAAGTGAGGATCAGTTATAGTAAAATCCTTTTCAAAATTTTGTGAAATATCCTTAGTAAAACTCTCAGGATACACAGTGATGAGCACATCAGCCTTTTTACTGCTTGAAAAGACATTTTTTTCCATTTTCTTTTTACTGTTAGCATCTACATCTAAAACTGAATTGGTAGCTTGAATGGCACTTTGTTGGTGCTTTACAAGTAGTGCCTCTTGACAAGTATCTGGTGGAGAAGCATGTTTTGATCCACCCAATGAATTGGGGACAGGCTGAACTTGAGAAGGGCAAGAGGACTGGAGAGACAAAAATGCTACTGACTCCTGTGACATGAAATTTGTTGTGCTTTCAGCCTGTTGATGAAAAGGTTCTGAATTTTTCTGTTCTTTCATGATTTTATTCTCAGAATGATGGGCAGCTGGGACAACTGTGGCATCTTGCTCACAGCCTGTGTAACACACACATTCACTGTTTAATGAGTTATACCTATCCAAAGCTACACCCCATGGTTTACTTGATGGAGTCATATTATTCTGACTACTCTGCTCTAAAGGCATATGACTTTCTCCTGATGGGCTTGACGAAGTAGCATTTTTAACAACTACATCTGATACATTAGGTTTGTTACTAATAGGTCTTGTTGGAGACAACGCAGAACCAGAATACAAACTTGACACAGCATTTTGGGAGTCCTTTTCAAGCAAATTACAACACTGGGATTCATGTTTAGGAGAACAACTATGACTCTGAATTGAGAGCAAAGCACTGTGATTATTTTCATCTGAAACTCGGGACTGTTTTGTGTATTCATAAACAGCTGACATACTGCATCTTCGTACTTCTACAACTGGTCTGCAATCATTCAGAACAAATTTAACATCTTCAACCGATGCTGATCTAACATAAGTTGGTGGAATTCTATTTGAAATCGCAGATTTATTGCGCTCTGGTAACTCTGATAAACTATCAGTTTCATGATATGCAGGGGACTTGGCACTAGGTAAAAATGGTGAATGTGAAAAAGACATTTGTGAATCAGATCCTTCAAGCATGAAATCTGAATCATATTCAGTTATGGGTCTTGGTGGAGTCACTGTAGTGTGGCAAGAATCCTCTGAGCTAGCAACTGAAATCATGGAAACTGACCTGGATGTTAGCCCATTTTTTTCATTTTCTGACTTAGGAGACCTAGTTAAATTATTATCCAACAGTACTGATGGTTTTCCACCAGCTGGTAAGTTCTTTGTGTCAACAGACTGTGATCTGCTACTGGTAGCATCTTTTGACAATTTATCCTTCACACAAGCATCCGACAACTCTGAACTTTTCGAGCGAATCAGTTCTTTGCTTTTTGTTTCTGTAAATGAATGTTTTGTTTTGTCTTTATCTTTTAGTTTGTTAAGTTCAGAACAGGATCGATTCTTTAATCGTTCTTTTTCTTTCTGTTTTATTTTTTCTTTATGTTTTTTATGCCATTGTTCAATTTCCAAGTCTTTAAGGCTAAGCATTCTTTCAAAGCTTGTCTGCATCAAATCATCATTTAATAATCTTTTCTCTTTAGGTCGAGTATCTTTGGGTGCTGGTACTGTTTTAGACTTAAACTTTTCCATATCTAGTTTTAGCTTAAGGACGTTATTTTGCTGCATTTTGTCTTTATGTTTATCACGTTCTTTATATCTATCAATATCTTTATCTTTTTTATCCTTCTCTCTTCCATCTGGAGTTTTCAGCAATTCATCTTTGGGCTTCTCTTTGAATAATAATGTTTTTTCAGCGTTACATTTCCTATCTTCTGATAAGTGCTTTATATTTGCAACCGAGCTGTCTCGTTCTTTGGATCTGTCTTTCTTCTCGATTTCCTTTTCTTTGTTTTTCCCCTTTTCCAGCTTTGAATATTCACTTTCTTTTTCAAAAACCTTGACTTTCTTTTCACTGCATGACTTTTCTTTGCATTCGGATAAGTGTCTATCATTTTTTTCTTTCTCGTGCTTCTTGTCAAGTTTTTCTTTGATTTTTTCTTTGTCCTCAACCTTTTTAATAGCATTAAAGCTTTTTAACTTATCATTTTCTTTATGAATTTTTTCTGTTTGATGAATATATGATTTTTCCTTATCTTTTGTCTTTTCAACATTTTCACCTAATTCTGATTTATCTTTTTCTGTCTTGTGCTCACATTTAATTTTTTTCTCTTTTTCAAAACTTTTTCTTTCTACTTTTTCAGTAGCAGAGTTCCGTTTCTCTAGTTTTTCTCTATGTTCCTTTGTAGTTTTTTCTTGTTTCTCAAAGTCTGTTTCTTTCTCTACTGAAGATACACTTGTTGCTATATCTTTAACACCTAAACAAAACAGTTCTGTTTCTTTTTCAGTGAATACGCTTTCTTTTTCTTCCTTAATATCTTTTGTTTTTTCCTCCTTGTCACTTTCTTTTTTATTTTTATCCCTCTCTCTCTCCTCTCTGAAAGTTTTCTCTTTTTGAAAATTTTTATCTTTCACATATTTGTCATCTTTCATGAGAACTTTTTCCAGCTTGGATTTCCTTTCTGATACAGGAGATTCATGGTCTAAACTTGATGTATCTTCTGCTTCATCACTTTTAAAAAAATTTTCTTTCCAAAATTCTCTATCGAATTCAACATTCCTTTGGATCTCCTTAGAACTCTCCCTATGCTTGTGTTTTTCCTTCTCTCCATCCTGCTCTTTTTTGTGCTTGTCCTTTTCCCGTTCTTTATGTTTCAGCTTATGTTTTTTAAGTGTTTTCCCCTCCTTGTCAACTTTTTTCATCATACATTCAGAACTTTCAAATGACAGGCTATTATCTTCCTCCTTATGTTTAGGACTTGATTTTTCACCAAACTCTGAAAGAAATTCTTTCTGATGCTTACTTTTGTCTTTATTCTTGTAGGTTTTGCCACTGGAGCTTTCAAGTAGAAACTCAGAATCTATATTATGGTCATATCGAACTAAATCAGATTGTGATGTTACTTCTGACCCACTTGGGGATAAACATGTTTTAACATTTTCTTGTTTAAGAGGTGTTGACTGCTTTTCAATTAATCCACATGGATGCTTGGGGGATCTGCTAGCTGTAATATGGAGTAATGGCAAAGAAGAATCCTCTTTAGGACTGAAAGATTTCCGAAAATTCTCTTCTTCTCTACTTTTGTCAAAAGATTCTAATACAGAACCACCCAACACTGTCCCTCTGGAGTTATCCTTTTCTAGTTTTAATTGCTGGTTCTCTTTATTTTTGCTCTGATTCTTTACTTTTCTTTTAACCTTTCCTTTTTGTTTATATTCATTGAAAACATATTCTTTTTTAATCTTTGTATCACAACTTGTTGTGTCTGTGACAGTACATGAAGGAGAAATTATCTTTTTGTCTTGAAGAATATCTTCATCTGAACTTTCAGAACTTGAATACAAGACCCTAGAGGGCTTCTGTTTTTTATTTTTCAAAGATTTTTGAAATGATACTTTCTCCTGTTTATGGAATATGCTACTCTGTTCTACTTCAGACTCATCTTCTTTTCTCAGATCTTTCCTAGGTATGTGTCTATCATCAATCATTTTCTTAACTTCATCTTCATCATCATCTTTAAACTCATATTCATCTAGAGCAGATGAAAGCGGTGTCTTATTAGGAATGTGCTTCATGTCGTTAACTAGAGATTCTTTCTCTGTTTCAGAATCCATATTTCCATCTATACTGGAGGGATTTACAGATGGTGTCTCTTCAAGATCTGAAATAAGAATTTTTAAAAAATTACTGGTCTATTCATGTCTTTGCTGTTAATAATAGCTGTTCAGATTCTTACATCTTAACTTGCTGTTGTGCACTTTCATGTTTTTTTCCAACTTACAGAAACTCTAAGGTGAACCTATGATAGGATTTTCTTGACAGAATTTGTTAAGAGGGGGTTTGCAATTGTCTTCCTCTGGAGACTGATTTGCCCAAGGTCACTCATTTGGCTTCTACAGCCAAGTGGGGATTCAAATTTAATGGAGTCTTGGTTCACCACTACACCACACTGGCTTATTAGCATACATTACTGTGTAATAAGACAGTAACAAGTAAGTGGTTGACCTTCTGGAAAAGCTAGGAATTACTTTTTGTTCTCATTGTTATGATTATGACTAAAGGCACAATGAACTACCCAGAAGCTTATCCCAAATCTGTGCTGGTTGTAGAAATTTAGCCTTTCCTATGGAATCTGGCATCTGTGATGCACAATTCTGGCCAGACCTTTGAAGGTTATTGGTAAAAAAAAGAGACAAAAAAGTCTGCTCTTACACCCCAGCTCCACAACAGAACTTTGCAGACAAAAAGTCCCAAAGTCTTAAGGCATGGCTAGGAAATACCCTTGCCTGAAATATGAAAGAGCTGGAGCCATTCACTATACAACAGGGGTGGGGAAAGTGTAGCTTGTGGGCTGTAGTACTCTTCCGAATTTTTATTTTTTAAAAAACACACTGACACTGTATTTTGCCACTGAAATTCAGAAATAAACCATTAAATGGGAAGAGAAACTAAAAGACATTAAAGGGGGGAACGAATGTGATCACCAATATCTTGATCAATTTAGTTTCCTTTAATTCAATATCAATTGTCAATATAATCAACATCTTATTGCACTCAATTTAAGTCTGTATCTGGTTATATGACTGAAAGTAAACCTAGATATGTGGATAAATTTAGTGACCCCATCTGGCAGATGTAGAAAAGGAAGAAACTGAAAGATTCTGTGCTGGAGTCCTGGAGGAAATTGATCACACACCTAAACAGGATATGAGCAAGAGAGCAACCTACTGAATTTTGTGAAGCCAACATTTTGTTCATTGCAAACACATTTTTCAGGCAACCTAAGAGACAACTCCATACATAAATGTCACCTGATGGCCAATATAGAAATCAAATAGACTACATTACTGGAAGTAGAGGATGGAGAATCTCCTTTCTTTCTGCAAAAACAAGACCAAGAGCAGATTGTGGCACAGACCATGAACTGATAATATAAAAAACTAGAGTAAACCTAAAAAAGAACATTAAATCAGTCATAGTGCCAAAAACAACCTGACAAACATTCTTGTAGAATTTTGAGATCATATAAGAAATAGATTTGCACTATTAACTCTACTTGATTGGGAAACAGAACAACTCTGGACCAAATCCAGAGATACTGTCAGGGGAAAAATGCAAAAATACAATATCTGCAATCAAAAGCAAAGAAAATTCTCACTGGATGATAGATGAAATTCTTCATGCAGTTAAGGACAGATGAAAACCAAAAGTAAAAGGTGATTGAAAGAAACTGTTCAGTGACTTGTATGCAGCAGCAAATAGAAGCACTATAACAATCAACACAGAGAAACTGAAGATGACAGCAAAAAAGTAGAATAAGAAACCTCTTCCACAAGATCCAAGAAATTAAAGGGAAATTTAAACCAAGAGTGGAGAAGCTATATTACTGGAAAGGGAACATGCTATGTGATCAAGTAGAAATAAAATGACAGAAGTAATACACTAAAGAACTATATAAAAGAATTAATGGATGATAGAGTCATTCAAAGAAAAACCATTTAAAGATGAATCCACAATTTTATAAAGGAAAGTAGAAGATGCCCTTAAAGCACTTGGGAGCAATACCTCACCAAAGAGAAGTGTAAAGATGTATGACTGAATACAGTCAGTCCTCCATATTTGCGGGTTTGACTTTCATGGATTTGCGAGTTTCTTCAAGCTCTGCTCCCCTCGACCTCAGGCACTTCTCTGGGGGACCCTTCCCTCTCGGTGGCTTCAATCAGACCATGTAGCTCTTTAAAAAATCTGCCACCTCCTCCTCCACCAGCCACTGCCTGGCCCTCCCACACCCCAGGAAGGAGCTAGACAAGAGAGAGGAAATATAGGGCCACCATACAGACCCATCCCCTCTTATCTCTCCCTTCCCTGACCTGGTTTGAACCCTGGGTGCCCACTCTCCCCACCATGTCTTGGATCTCTTCCCATAGACATACACACATATTTTGATATTTGTGATTTTTTCACTTTTGTGAGGGTGCTGTGCTCCTAATCCTAGAGAATGTGAAGGGACAACTGTACTAAAGCTGGGATTGTCCATGCCATCCAATGTCTATGCATGATTGTGAAAACTGGATAGTGAAGGAAAAAACCTCATTTGAAATGTGCTGCTGGAGAAGAGTTCTATGGATACTGTGGGCTGGTAAAAAGACAAATACATGGGTCTGAGAGCAAATCAAGCCCACACTCTCCCTAGAAGTCAAGATGACAAAACTGAGACTGTTGTACTTTGGGCGTATCATGAGAAAACATAACTCACTAGAAGAGACAATAATGCTCAGGAAAATAGAAGGCAGTAGGAAAAAAAGACCACATTACGGATAGACAGCCTCAATCAAGGAAGACCTACCCGGACTCTCAAGACCTGAGCAGGGCTGTTGATGACAGGATGATTCAGACGTCTCTCATTCACAGGGTCAGCATGTCATTAACTGTCATCAGCTTGATGACAGTTAACAAGAAGTAAAAATTAAGCCTGAACTCTCCCTAGACTAGGCTAAGGCTGTCATACTTTGGACATATCATGAGAAGACATTACTGACTAAAAAAGACAATAATGCTTGGCAAGGTAAAAGGCAGTAGGAAAAGTGAAAGACTGCATTACAGGTAAATAGAGTCAATAAATGAAGCCACAGGGGAGTTTGCTAGACTTGAACAGGTCAAGCTGAAGTTGACTTGAGAGCAGTTAGCAACAGCAACACTATTTTTATTAAAATCATATTTTGCTTACTTTCAATGTGCCTCAGATTATAGTTCATTTACTTTGTTCCATGACACCCAGTGGGAATCACTGGAAGTCATACCAGTCCTTACCTATACAGTATTGCCTTGGGTTCTGTATTGTGGTCCTATATAAGTTTCTAACTGTTTAAAGGTAGTGACACATTTTTTGCTGACCTGAACAACCATCTTCATCGTCAGAAATAGGAACTTCTCTTTTCAGTAATAGTTCCAGTTCTTCTGTGTCTGCTACATCAACAGGTCTCTCTCCGTGTTTATTGGCCTGGAATGGATTTCCACCATGTCGGAGAAGCAGCTTCACAATCTGAAACATTATGTATATATATTTGTCACAATTAAAAGTACATAAAATAGATTTCAGGAGATGAACAGTGTACTGGAAACAGGCATCTGTCTTCATTACGTTCTTATTCTGTAAAATGGTATGTACACTTAGGGCCCTATATAAATAAAAAAGGCTAGGTCAGCAGTATTGAAATCTGCACACACATTTTCACAAACAGTCCACTATGACTGCTCTAGAACAGTTGTAGACTGTTGCTAAGAATAAAACATTAAATACCAAAAGAGGTGAAAGCCTTGTAATACAAAACTTCAGTGATTTTAGAAAACAATCTTATACTGAAATTCTGGCACCTGAAGGGATATAATTCTAAGGGAGCAGAAGTCAAAACTCACCAGTGCAAATGAGACATTGACAGAAAATGACAGCTAATTCTTGATTAATAAATGCTCTGAATTTGCTGCAAATGGCTTGACTGCCAGGGAATTGTACACAGAAATGCCTGTCTTCCTATAATTTGGTCATAGCTGCCTCAAGAAGAGATTCTGAGAAGTGGTAGCAGGGTTCCTGACTCACTCAGGTTTCTTGGATTGTAAGAGGGCTTGCCTGTTAGGGGACACCAGTGGGATGGATCTACTGCTTGGATATATGAGCACTGAGTTGGGAGTGAGACAGAAAAATTATGAGGAGGGCACTGCTGGGATGCTTCTAAGTAGGTTAGTTTATTTGGCTGAATAGAAAAGGGGTGGTTTGGTCATGTGCCAAGCAAAGAGGTGGGCAAAAGGAGCTGGTTGGTCTATGCAGGGAGCAGACTATTGGTCCATGCAGTGCTGAACTCAGTTCAGTAGGGAGAAGGAGTATTGGTAGTATTGGTACTGTGAGGTTGTTTGTTGCTGTGTGCCTTTAAATCATTTCTGACTTAAGGGACATAATCCAAACCTATCACAGGGTTTTCTTGGCAAGATTGGTACAGAAGGAATTTGCCATTGCTTTCCTCTGAGGCTGAGAGAGTGCAACTTGCCCAGGGTCACCCAGTGGACTTCCATGGCTGAATGGGTATCTAAATCCAACTCTCCAGAGCAGTAAACCAATGCTCAAACCACAGCATCATACTGTTACCACAGATTTAAACCTAGGATTCTCTCTGCACATAAAATGTTAGCTCTTCCACCTAGCTAGGGCCACCCTTGCATCCCTGCTGTCTGTGGCTTGGGGTGGGGGACAGATGCCCCATGATCTGTATGATTACATCTGCTGCTAAGGCTGAGCAAACAGGAACTAGTCTGTGACACTTGCAGCATGGATTATTGTAATGAATGCTCACTCTCTTGTGCCTCTGTTTTTGGCCTGGTACAAAAAAGGTCAGTGGAGCCATATTTGCTCTCTTTCTTCAGCTGGACTTGAATTCCCATTCCCTGCTTCTAACCATGAGCTCTATAGAGCTGTCAGCTTGTGACTGTCACATTCTTCCTGTTGCCTGTCCTGGATCTTTCTGTTGATTACTTTTCTCTCCTGCTGGGGCTTGAATCCTTGTTTTATCATTATATTTGCTATGTGTAAGCCTCCTGCCAAGTGAATTACATTGATGAACATGTTGCTTACCTGTAACTGTGGTTCTTCGAGTGGTCATCTGTGCCCTCATACATTAGGAGCGTTCGCGCCTGCGCGGTAGCGTATGGAAAATTCTAGAGCTTCGTAGCTTGGCGGGAATCCCTCCCCCATGCCAGTACTGCGCATGCTCAGCCCGCTGAGCAACGGTCACTCCTCAGTTCTATGGTCCGCCAAAAAAACAGGGACCTGAAAAAGAGGGGAAGGAAAGGCGGGCATGTATGAGGGCACAGATGACCACTCGAAGAACCACAGTTGTAGGTAAGCAACCTGTTCTTCTTCTTCGTGGTCTCTGTGCCTCATACATTAGGAGACTGCATAGCTTACCAGTAGGACGGTGGGTCAGGTCCTAGAGTACAGAAGCCAACACAGCACGTCCAAAACGAGCATCTCGACGGGACCGGCAAGCGAGCCTGTAGTGGCGCACGAAAGTCGATGGTTGAGACCAGGTCGCCACACAGCAGAGTTTGGGGAGGTCAACTCCTCTCAGGAGGGCTGCAGATGTCGCCACGGCTCTGGTGGAATGGGCCCGAAGGAAGGCTGGCGGAGGCTGTTTGGCAAGTTCATAAGCCAGCTGTATGGTCTGTGCCACCCATTTTGAGAAGCGCTGGGTAGATACCTTATGGCCCCTTTGACGTCTACCATAGCACACAAAGAGGTGCGGAGTCTGTCGGAAGGCAGCGGTCCTGTCAGTGTAAAAAGCCAGGGCCCGACGAACATCTAGGGAATGGAGAGATCGCTCCAGAGGTGTTCCTGGGTTAGGATAGAAGGTGGGCAAGATGATATCTTGGCCAAGATGGAAGTTGGACACTACCTTTGGCAGGAAGGAGATGTCAGGCCGAAGAACCACCTTCTCCCTATGAAAGACGAGACAGGGCTCGTCTGAATGCAAAGTTGTCAGCTCCCCTGCTCGCCTGGCTGAGGTGACAGCCACCAGGAAGGCAGTCTTTAACGTGAGCAGCCTGTCATCAGCAGTCGCCAAGGGCTCGAAGGGCGGTCTCGTCAGCTGTGATAGCACCAACGAGAGTGACCACGGTGGTAGCGGTGGCGATACCGGTGAATAGAGGTGGTGGAGGCCCTTCAAGAACTGCTTCACGGTACCATGTCTGAAGAAGGCTGCTGATGGGGATCAAGGTAAGCCACAATAGTGGCAAGGTACACTTTTATGGAGGAGAAGGCTAAGCCTTGTTCGCGGAGGTGCAGGAGAAAGTGGAGCACCGTTGGCAGGTTGGCAGGTGACACCGGCTCCTGTCGCGTCTCCGCAAAGGTGACGAAACGCCTCCACTTGTAGTGGTAGTTTCGGCGTGTCGATGCCTTCTGAGCCGCAGTTAAGATGTTCCCGATGACCGGGTCAGCTATGGCGATATCCTCCAAGCATGGAGGGCCAAGAGTGGCAAGTCCGGGTGAAGCACCAGGCCGTTGGAGTGCGAGAGGAGGTCCGGAGTTGTTGGGAACCGAAGCATCCGCCCCCGAGCAGCATGGAGAAGGGGGGTAAACCAATGCTGTCTCAGCCAGTACAAAGCGACGAGGATGGCATCGGCTCGGTCCGCGAGAATCTTCGATATTACCCGGCCCAGAAGGGGAAACGGAGGGAACACGTAGATAAGGCCCTCGTTCCACCCGAACTGGAAGGCATCGCCGATGGAATGGCGATCCCAGCCGGCCCTCGAACAGTATCGGCGACACTTCACGTTCTCCTCAGTAGCGAAGAGGTCGATCTCCAGCTCGCCCCATCTGTCCCGAACCATCCGGAACACCTCACTGGAGAGGGACCACTCGTGGCAGGATGAGGTGTCCCTGCTGAGTGCGTCCGCTGTGGTGTTCTCCTGCCCGGCCAGGTGAACTGCCACCGGATGGACTCCGAGAGAGATGCACCAGTCCCAGAGGTCGAGGGCTATGTTGAGGAGGGTGGTTGAATGGGTCCCTCCCTGCCTGTTGACATAGCAGACCATCGTCGTGTTGTCCATGAGGATGAGCACTGTCCGGCTGGTAACGAGGTGTCGGAAAGCCCTCAGAGCCTTCCAGATGGCTAGGAGCTCGAGAGCGTTGATATGCAGGGCAGTCTTGTGGTTGGTCCAGTGGCCGTGGACTCTCAGACTGTCGCAGTGCGCTCCCCACCTGAAAAGGGAGGCACCTGTCGTTACCGTGACAGATGGATTCTCCTCCTGGAACAGCATGCCTGTAGGAGCCCCACCAGAGTAGGGACTGGCGCACCTGATGAGGCAGGTGAAGTAGATGTCTCTGGTCATCCAGCAGTGGGTTGAAAGATCGCACAAACCAGTGCTGGAGTGGGCGTGCGCGCAGCCTGGAGAGGTAAGTGATGGCCGTCGTGGATGACATGTAACCGAGGAGTTGTTGAGGTCTCCTCGCTGATACCCATGGGGCATGAAACACGTCCGCCGCCGCCCAGTGGAGCGTTCGTGCCCGGTCGATTGGTAGGTACGCTCTCACCGATACCGAGTCTAGGGTTGCCCCTATGAAGTCGAGGACCCTTGAGGTGGGATTTCTTCAAGTTGACCCGGAGCCCCAGATGAGTGAGAAGAATCAGTGTCCGGTGAATTTCGTCATACAGCTTCTGTCTGCAGGATGCCACCAAGAGCCAGTCGTCCAGGTAGGGGTAGACCGAGACACCCTTCGTCCATAGGTATGATACCACTGGGGCCATGCATTTGGTGAAGACCCTGGGTGCAGTGGAAAGTCTGAAAGGCAACACCCTGTACTGGTAGCAGGTGTCGTTGACCGCGAATCGTAGGTATCGATGGTGCTGCGGACGAATGGCAATGTGGAAGTAAGCATCCCGAAGATTGATGGAGGCGAACCAGTCCCCTCGACGAAGGAAAGGCATGATTGAAGGCAGTGTGAGCATCTTGAACCTCTTGGGGCGGATGTAGTTGTTCACCCCTCTGAGGTCTAGGATGGGCCGCAGGGTCCCGTCCGCTTTTGGTACTGTGAAGTACCGGGAGAAGAAGCCAGTGGACTTGGCTGAGGACGGGAGCTCCTCGATCGCCCCTTTTTGCAGGAGGGACTGGATCTCTTCCAACAGGGCCGAGCTGGGCGGGGTGGAGTAATAGACGCCTCGCGGTGGTGTACTTTGAAACTCTATGGCGTAGCCAAGACGGACGATGGTGAGTACGCAAGAGTCCATGGTGACTTTCCGCCACTCAGCGAGGTGCCTGGCCAAGCTCGGTCAATCTTTTAGGGACACTGGCAAGGTGAACGACGGCATTGGTGGTGACCTGCGGAGGCGGTCAAAACCGGGTCTTCATCCCCGACGAAGACTTCTTGGGAGAAGATGGGCGTCTCCGAAGAGGTCTTCGAGTGGTGGACAAAGTGGAAGGCCGTGAAGCAGTCGAATGGGAGGACTGCTGATACGCAGAGGAGGATGATCTCCGCCGCGACGGGCGCGAGCCAAAACTGCGTCGAGGCTGCGGCTGGTTGATGCCCATCTTTTTGGCCATTAGACGGGCCTTGATGATCTGATCCATGGCCTCGTCAGTAGAGGAATGAAAGAGCCCCTGGCCATCAAAGGGGAGATCTTCAATCCTCTTACGACTGTCCTCCTGAAGCCCCGAGGACCGTAGCCAGGCATGCCGGCAAAGGGCAACTGACCCAACCATAACCCTCAAGGTGGCCTCCACCGCATGCCTCGAGGAGGCAAGTTGCTGGGTCGCAATCGCAACTGCTTCGTTGAAGAGTTGGGTGACGTTTGCCCTAGATTCGTCTGGGAGGTCAGTAAGAAGAGGTGCCAGCCGGTCCAGGATGTTCCTGTGGTAGGCAGTGAGGCAAGCGATGGTGTTAAGCACTCGGGCTACCAAGGAGGATGCGGAATAAAACCTTTGGCCGAAGTTATCGAGTTTCCGGCCTTCGCGGTCCGGCGGGGTTGTGTGGGACCGGTTACCACCTTTAGTCTGGGCCGACTCCACAACAATTGAGTTAGGGACCGTGTGGGCGAAAAGGAATTCCACGTTCTCCTTTTGGGTCTTGTATAAGTGCTCCAACCTGTGTGGTATAGGTTGTGCCGAGGCTGGTTTGGACCATGGATGTTTCAAGGCATCCAACAGTGTAGGCAAGAAAGGCAGCAGCGCGGTAGATGGTGGACGCGTCTCGAGGTACTGGAAGACGGGGTCCTGCGCCGCTGGAGCCTGGTCCGCAACCTTCAAGCCCAACGCTGTGGCCATGCGAAGGAGGATTGCAAAGAATTGTCGCACATCCTCCAGCGCAGAATCCGAACCCGGTTCCCCAAACGCCAGCGGAGGCGACTCGTGGGAAGACGGTGTTGAGTCTTCCGAGTCCGAGTCCGACTCGTAAGATTGAGAGGAGGGAGATGGTGATCTCTCTGTCGCCTTCTCCGGTACCGGGGCTGGCGGTGGGGTCAGTGTAGTCGCAGGCTGCGCGGTCAGGGCTGTAGTCGTCGCTCGTGGTGCTTTAGGTGGCACCGTTGATGGGCGAGGGTGGGTCGTGTGAGTGGTCGCGGTCATCGTGTCGCGGGCCTGTGTCGTGGTAGACTCTGACACAGCACGAGTCGCAGTCGATGTCACTCTCGGTGGCGGCGAGACCGCACTGTAGCGCGGCGAGGGCTCCCTAGACCTCCAATAACGGGGGGAAGGCAACCTTTCAGGCAGCCTCTCGTAGCGGCGGTGTGCTTCCGTCGATTGCGAGTGGGATCGGTGCCGGGGTGACCAGTACTGTGGGTCGGCATGGTACCTATCCCTGTATGAAGGGGAATAGGAATGATGCGACCCCGGGTACTCACGCCAGAGGTGCTCTCGGCCATACCTGCCGAGGTAGGAGGCCGAGGTGAACACGGAGTCCCAAGAGTGGGCCCTGTCCAGGCGCATCTCCCAATGGCGAGGAGATGGAGGTCTGACTCTCCGCTCAGGAGAGCGGGACCTGGGGCGAGAGTGGCTCCTGCGAGAGGCTGGCCGTTGTTCAGGCGGGGGTCGATGACTGACCGCAGCCTCCTCCCGGCGGTCTACCGCCTCGCGGTAACTCGGCAGGGTACTCTCGGCTGCCAGTTCGAGCGGTTCTGGGCACGCGTTCTCCACGACCGGCTCCTCCTCCGAGATCTCCAAGACCTCTTGAGGGTCCGACTGCTCTGCCACATCCTCGGCAAGTAGAGTCGGCGGAGGTGTCAAAGGACAGGCCTCTTTGAGTGGGGAGCGCCTCTTCTCCTTTTTCTTTTTCTTCTTTTCCCTCTCCTTCTCCTTGACATCCCCTGGGGGTGGATGTTTTCGTTGGGCCACTGTGCGGGGCCTAGAAGAAGTTGATGCCTGCAAGCCCGCAGGTGTCTCCTTAGCCTGGGCTGTGGAGAGCTTCGGAATCCTCGGCAACTTCAACGTCGGTATCGGTACCGGTATCAACAAGGTCCCACGCCGACGATGTAACAGTCGCCGGTTTCGCCTTCTCCGACATCGCAACCGGTGTCTCGTCCCTGGCTCGCAAAGACTCCTCCCAGCAGTGAGATTTTAGCCTCACCGAGCGGTTGTGGAGGGTTTGATGGGTAAACTCTCTGCAAACTGGACAGGCCTGCACATTATGGGTCTCACCCAGGCAGTAGAGACAGTGACGGTGTTTGTCGGAGAGAGCGACCTTCCGACCGCAGGATACGCACTTCTTGAACAAGGCTGACATAGGCCGAGCGTCCGGGACGGAGAAGACCGTTCGACGGAAGGCAGGAGAAGGAGATGCATAGACGAAGAGAGAAAAAACGACGGGGAGAAGAGGGGTCGAAATACCAGAAATCCACAGTCCGTAATCCAAATTCGTAATCCGAAAGATGATAAAAGGAGTCAGCAATACCAGAAAAAATCAACAAAGAGATGCCAGCTACAAAAGAACCTTCTGTACGCTATGGCAGACAAGAAAGAACTGAGGAGTGACCGTTGCTCGGCGGGCTGAGCATGCGCAGTACCGGCATGGGGGAGGGGTTCCCACCAAGCTACGAAGCTCTAGAATTTTCCGTACGCTACCGCGCAGGCGCGAAAGCTCCTAATGTATGAGGCACAGAGACCATGAAGAAGAAATAATGTTGTGTATGTTTTTCTTCCATCCCTTTGAATGTTATCTTTCAGAACAATTACTCTGAGCAGCATAAGGGAATTTGAAGCCCTATAAGTATTTGCTTATACCAAAGTTGTTTCTGGAAGTACCACTGAGGCTGGAAAACGGAGGTAATGTTATATTCCCAGGGATGTTGAAAGCTTTGATTGCTTATGTATTTTTTGAATAGTACTTTTCCTTCTCATCTTGGACTGAGCAAATATAGGAACACTGAGTATTTCACTAGTATAACATCCATATATTGCCGCGTCCCCAGGATTAGTTGGCACAAAGGGTTTCTCTGTCAGGCTATGTTTAGTGACCTTGATTGTTATATCTATACATGAACTATTGATTTATTGAGTGAATGGTGGATACCTTTCTGTGTCCACTGCTTGCAGAATCATGCAGTGGTGTATCATCATCTAGTCCTTGAGTATTTACATCTGCCCCTGCAGCTATCAAGATCTTAGCGACATCATAATAACCAGCATTACATGCTTCATGAAGCGGTGTCCAACCTATCAGAAGAGAAGCAAGAATTCATTTTTTATTTCAATATTTTTAACAGTATCTGTTCCGTATTTGATTTTAAACAAAATTCAGGAATTAAAAGACCTGAAGTTTTTACATGTTACAAAATAAACTCACCTAATTATAAAGCTTGATATTTCTGTACATTTTACAGATGATACTTTTTTTTTACTGTTTTGTAAAGGGTAACACATATTTTTAATTTTAACTTAAAAGGAAGTTATTTTGTGTTCCTCTGGGCACAGAGGCTATGCTTAGGCATCATATATAAAATATAAATAAACAAAACTGTGAACTAACAGTGTCCATTGTGGGGAAATTTTTATCTCTCACTCAGGTTTTCATATTTTAGCTCCTTTTTCTCTGTCACTTTAGATGGCGTGGTGCCATGTTCTCGTTTCCAAAAGTCTGCTTGCATGAGCAGAAGCATTTCTACAAGCATGATGCACAGTACCAATTCTCTCTCAGCTGCAGCTTGCTGGACCTCCTACGATGCCACTTTGGAAGCCTAGAGGGACTCTTCAGAGAAATGTGTGTTGGGGAAGGATGATAACTATTATTATTTTAGATGCACATGCATTCTCTTGAGTATATGAATTAGCTTGTTGAACAGACCAATTCACCTACTGAAGCACTCTATCAGTGACAGTGGAACATGCCACCAAATTGTACAAGCAGAGTATGATAAAGTAGTAATGTTTGTCCAAAGCACCTGGACAGTGATATCCTACTTTGACAGTGAAGGCTCTGCTTTTAGCTTTTGCAACTGACACAGCTACTCTCCACTGCATTAATAAAAACAACAGTTCACAATCAGAGCTACTATTATTTATGATAATTTGACCTGAACACAAAACTGATCTTAAACTGTGAACAAGATGTCAAGAGGCTACAAGAAAAATTTAAGTTATACGAGGTACCCTTGATGTACCAGGGCAAGGAACCTTTGGCCTTCCAAATGTTGTTTAACTGTATTTCTGGGAGGCGAATGGTACTGGCGGTGGTGTACTTCCCATCGTATCTCATCATTGCCCACATTGGCTGAGACTGAAGGCAGATGGAGTCCAACAACATCTGAAAGGCCACAGGATCTTCATCACAGTATACACAGTACTTTTTAAAAGAATAGACAGTTCAAATACATTAGTTAGCATATGTCTGAGCATGTGAGTAATACAAAAACCTTCAACTCCTGAATACAAGGTATTTGTTCTACATAATGAACAAAAATAGTTGTCAAATTGTGGTGTCTATTCATTTCACCACTTGAGAAGTTATTCGTTACAGTGTTCTTCTAACAGGGCCTTTGATTTTATTTTTAAAAGCACGAACTTAACCAAACAACTTTCTCTACAACTGCTGAGAAAATTGAAGTAGCTCTTCAAAGTACAACAGCAATCAAGACTTAGCTTCTAGACATGCTGCCAACTGAAATGTATAGGCTTTGCCATCAGCTAATCTATTTAAAATCCAGGTGGGCACTCATAGCATACGTTGTTGTGGGTTTTCTGGGCTTTGAGGCTGTGTTCTATTAGTATTTCCTCCTGACGTTTCACCTGCATCTGTGGCTGGCATCTTCAGAGGATCTGAAGATGATCCTCTGAAGATGCCAGCCACAGATGCAGGCGAAATGTCAGGAGAAAATACTAACAGAACACGGCCTCAAAGCCCGGAAAACCCACAACCTATGGATTCTGGCCATGAAAGCCTTCGACTTTACAACTCACAGCATACTTTATTTCACATGTACATTGCAAATTAATGTTACATTTGGAGCACAATTTGACACATGATAAAAATGTCTAATGATTTTACTGACTGCAAGGAACACTAATATCTGAAAGAACTACTTTTTAAACTTACCGGCAAAATCTTTCACATTCACATTTGCACCTAGACTGATTAACTCCTTAACTTGTTTAATATCACCTCTAATAGCTGCTGTATGTAAGGGAGTTTCCCCTCGTTCATTTCTTTTGTTAACTTTGTCTTTTTGTCTTGATGAAGAGCTTGGTGTTTTCTTTTGTGTTGGTGTCGTCTGTAAAGGATGGTTTAAAGTGGGATCTACAGAATAAATGTCAAGAGATGAAATAAGTGGATTTGCCATAATGAAAGAAAAAATCTTTAACTAAAGTCATCTTTGACACCTCAGTTACTTATTTCTTTAAACATCAATGTATGTATGTATGTATGTATGTATGTATCTCTATTTAGTGTAAATATGATTTTTATATATCCCCTCACATTAGGGGAGGGATAGAAAGGTCTAATATTGTGATCAAAGCTGATTCCTAAAATTACATACTGGTCTAGCATACATCAAACTATAATGCAGTTTGAACATAATGCAGCAAGGACACAAAGCAAACAGAACACATTTGAGCAGTTGGAAAATATGATTTTCATGGGAGATACTGGAGGGATCAGGATTAGAAGAGAGAGTAATTACACTCTTAGTTTTGTCTCTCTATGAATGGCTGCTATTAATTCCCACGGACAATTATAATGCTATAATGTAATTATGATTGTAAGTGGGTATAACGTACTTTTGCAAAACCTGACCAGTACTTGATGCTGGCTGGCCACCTCCGTAGGATGAAAAGTCTTTGCACCTGGTGCAAAGTGCCAGGACACTGTACGCGGGGAAACAGAGTCTAAAGCAATAAGAGGCCTGGCCACCCCTCCATGTGCCTCTTTTGTTGAGCTGCTTCATGGGCTTCACCCGGACATGGATCTCATTCAGAGCAGACTTTTTCACATCAGTGTTTTGCTCATTCCTCAGCTTGGTAGGAGGAATGTCTCTCCTTTCTCCCTTTGTCTTTGCTTCACTTCTCATCTCTTTTCTCTCCAGTACCCAGTCTACAGGGGTGAGTTTTTTTCTTCTTTGTTTTTTTAGGTTCCTCATTACTTTTTTGGGTGATTGTCAGCTGTTGTTTTGGCACTGCACTGGTTGGCATGGTGGGATTTCTTCACCAGTGGGTGGCTTTGGTCCCATCTGGTTTGGGGAACTGTGTGGGTGACCATTTCTTTGGCTCTGGGGGGCGGGGGCTTACCTGTCCCACAATGTTGCTTTTCCCCTCATTTTGTTTTCCATTCAGTGATGACCTGTACAGTGGCATCAGCAGGCCCTGTTCATCTGGGGCTGCCTAGTTAGAGCTCCAACTGATGGGCGCTCCACAGGTCTTTCCGGGACATGGTTCGGGTATGGCCCTTCTGCCTTACAGGGTAGCCTGGTTTAGGTCTCTGGGTGGCCATGGCATGCTGCATTTGGCCTACTAACAGTTATCAGACATGAGGCCTGAGAGGTACATTGGTGGCTTTAGGCCTCAGGGTCTTGCTAGGCTGCAGCATCTCCATGCACTGCCTTGTCCTACCTACATGGGTAGCATAGCACACTTTGCTACCTGGCACTGGCCTTTAGACCAAAGAAGCATGGTGGCTAGTTGTTGGCCTCACACTAGGCCACTGCATCCCCCTGCCTTGTAGCAATCTGCCCCAATCTGTGTACCTGGCCCTGTTCATTTTTTTTTGACAGCATAGTGGGACTTGGGCCTGCTATTTGATGACTATTGCACAACATATTACAGTAAAAATAGTGTAAGTGATACATAATAAACTTAATATAGCACATCTAAATCTAAATTGCTTAACAGTAATAACTGCTTTGGCAAAACATTATAAACTCTGTTCTACAGATGTTCATAATTGCATTTCCCTTCTCATTTGACTTGCCAGTTTTCTTCAGGTTTAAATTCTGAGAAAAAAACTTTCATAAGCTTTTATTAGTATATTTATTTAGAAAAGCTGAGTATGTGAGGTTAAAGAAGGCTCTAACATATTCTGAAGGAAAATGAATTCGTATGAAACTACAGCCTGAATACTCAGAAACCCAACTAGCAGAAATAGATAAGTTACAATCCTATGTGCTCCTGTGCTCATTCAGAGTTTTACTTTTCACAAATATGTTTAATGGAGTAACTGTGCATTACATCAATTGTGTAAATGCAAGTAACATGATTTCAGATTTCTTTTTGTTTCAATGGCAGCAGATAGACGCCTGCTAGTATTACAGGGTGAGCACTGATTACTGTCTAGTTTCAGGTATGAAGCCAACCAAACAAAATGATAAGCGTGAGAGAGAATATAACAAACTACCAGCTTATAACAAACCTGACTACAGAGAGTGTTAATATTATCATATACAGTAAGATGGCTGATGCTATCTGAGGGAAGACAGCCATGAATAACAGGTCTCTAAGTATTACATTACAAAGAGAAGACCGCTAAGATCTCAAGGTGATCCCTATTATGGACAAATTTAATGTTGTAAGTATGACTAGTCTCCTTATCAATTCTTAAATGGAATAGCCATACACACTTATATAAAATGAAGCAAATAAAATCGCTTCTCGGCCTTTTGGCTAGGATCAAGTGTAGTATAAAATGAAGCAAATAAAGATTTGTTATATAGCAAATAAGATAAACAAGAAAATCCCTGACCTTTTCCTCATTCACTGCTCCCCAAACTCTGTTCAGATCTTCACCTTGTCTCCGAGTGCCCTCATTCTATCCCATATCTGACTCCTATCTGACTCTTATAAACCAGCCTCTAGTTTCTATCCTCTCCACCCCCCTTTCTGCCTTCACAGAAATCCCTGACCTGTGATTGGTTGGCTCTAACCAGGCTTGCCAAACCTCTCTCTTCATAGTCAACCACAAGGCCACAAAAGGGACCTCTAAACAGATACAGATTTAGCTGACAGACTGCAAAGAACACCTAAACTTAAGAGATTGGAAAGGGAACCTATTTCACTAGGATAAGACTATAGTACATGGTGGATCAACTCTGTTCTCATATAGTACAGTCTCGATGAAAATTCACTCACCCAACCAGCAGTTAAATGGAAAATTTATTTAGAGTATTTGTACCCCGCTCTTCAGCCACGAAAGCTCTCAGAGTGGCTTACAAAGAGTTAACCAACCCATCATACAGTGCTGATCCAGGTGCATATGGAGGGAAGAAGATATTAGTATTACCTGGACTGTTGTCTCTGGCAGTCATCTGCATAAGGAGAGCCATCTGTTTGCGTTCTGATAGAGGGTAACCAAAAAGAATACTAACAGGTGCTGCTTTCTTACTTCCAGCTTCTTTCTTCATTTTTTTCTTCTCTGGGACTTCTTTCTCTGGAAATATCCACAGATTTGTAAGAACAGCAAAATATTGTCAATTACATGTAACACATTCCAGATAAAACAGTGATCTATAGACACAAGAAATGTATCATTTAACCTATTCCTTGAAGCTTTAAATGTGGTGTTCTGCAGGGAGAAAAACAAGTATATCAAATCTTACCTCAAAAATATTTTGCTTACCATAATTGAGTCAGTGTGATATAGTGGCAGAAGGGTTGGCCTCAGCTGTGGGACAGTCAGTTCAAGTTGCTGGTAAGCAATGGAACTCATGGTGTGGCATCAACAAGTAAGCATATCTTCATTTAATCCAGGAACTGACAGACTTTAGGGTTGGGAGATCTATTTTGCTTTTCACTAGAACCGAGAGGTCCACAACCACAGCAAAGCACAGAACCCACATATGTGGCCAAACTGTGGATTAAGGTACCTCTAAGAACATGCTTAATTCAGGAATTGTCAGTACAAAACCTTGAGTAGACAAACAGATCCTGTTACTCACAATGTGTACCTGTTCTGCCATCTCTTGTTGATTTCAATAGCCTTATATATGTGTTTTTGTTGTTAAATGTTGAGAGTTGGAAACCACTGCTAATTTACTGCAATTCACCAGTAGATCTCAACCTAATTTTGGACTGTCCTTGGTCTAACCTATTTCATAGGATTGTAATTAGACTAAGCTGCCAATGTAACAAACAAACTAGAAGCAATGATGGCATGATCTGTGCTTCAGCTTTGAGACAACACTGAACTCCTACAATGTGGGATGAGGTGAGATACAAGACAGGTGCTGAATTGCTTTCCTTGTATACGCTTTTCTTCCTGAAATTGCTACCTAATTTTAAAGAC
The DNA here is from genome assembly GCA_948474755.1 of Ctenosaura bakeri. NCBI lineage: Eukaryota > Metazoa > Chordata > Lepidosauria > Squamata > Iguanidae > Ctenosaura > Ctenosaura bakeri. Next base: position 16,811 of record CAOLHI010005816.1, on the reverse strand, counting down.
AAAAATCTGTTTCCTAAATTCTGTATCCTTATATTTAAGAATTTTATGGCACATTCATGAGCATGTCTAGTCAGAAGTCCTGATAAATTCAGTGAGATTTTCTTTCAGATAAGAGTCTATCTTACTGCAGCCTTAGGCTCCATCCAAAACTCTTCTTTCTGACCACCCTTCAGTGGTAAAGTGGTTAGTTTTCATGCTTTTTGGGGGGGGGAACAGCTATGGGACAAATGTGTGATCGGAAGAATTACTTGTGATGCGAAGCTACATTTCCACCAAAGACTATGAGAGAAAGTGTGATAAATGTGCTCCATCAATGTTTTTCCCAGCTTTTCTTGCATCTGTTCTAAGCAGCTGTTTTTCTTACTGCTACACAATCCTCGAAGTTTCCCTCCATCCATCTACAGCTCCAAGCCTTGATGGTCACACCAAAGTAAAATGATTTCTATTTCTGTTAAACAGGGAATTATTTCACAAAAAGATAATGCTATAACCTTATTAAAATTTTCACTATCTTTGGAGAAGTAAGTTCAACAGCTGTTAACTTTTTTCAAGTTTCTTACAGTCTCCTTTGGGGTTTTCCTAGATATTTCTCTTCAACCTTAATTTAGCAAAATAATTGTCATTTTATTTTGTGCTCTACTTAATTCTTCTTTAAAAGGAAGTTACACTGAATATCCAAGTTGTACAATTAAAAATTTGTATTCTCATATGTTAAATGTATTAACTTGGAATCAGAATAGAGAGCAAGCTGATGTGACAAGCTTTGATTAATGATCACCCTTCACACATACATTTTTGCAGTTCTGGAAAAAGAAGGTGTTTTCATTTGTTTGGCATGATTTGTTGTTTGTAAGCTGTTATTTTCTAAGAAAAATATCAGCTTTATACATTTAACTGTTGACTTTTAAATACTCATAATCCAGACTTGATGATTGAGATTTATTTTGAGACACCTCCTGAAATCATATGGAACACAGGAGGGATAGGAAATATTTTGAAAATTACCTTACGAGGCCGTCTGATCTCAAAGATCTTCCAGTTATAGGAATCAGGATAAAAAGGCTAGGTTGCTAACCTGCAACTGCAGTTCTTTGAGTGGTCATCTGTGTGCCCTCACACAAATGGGTTTTGTGCCTGTGCAGAGACCTAGTTCAGAACTTTCTAGAGCTAAGTAGCTTGACAAGATCCTCTCCCTCTCCCTAACCATAACTTGGTGGTCTCTGTGCCTCACACAAATGGATGACTGCAAAGCTTACCCAAGGACAACAGGCAGGTCACTGGAGAATCAAGGAAAGCACTGTATGTCCAAACAGAGCATCAGACCTGGCTTTTGTGTCCAATCTGTAATGCTGTATGACTGTGGGAGGTTGTGAACACACTGCAGCTCTGCAGAGATCTGGTTTTTTAAGTCAGACCTTGTAGAAAAGCTGTCAATAAGACTGTTGCTCTGGTTGAATGTGGTCATAGGCCCATGGGAATAGGTTCCTTGGCTAACTCATAGCAAAGCCATATTACCTTTACCACCCATTTTGACAGTCTTTGGGTAGACACGGCTTGTGCAGATTCTGCACCTGAAGATTCTGAATTGAAGTTGGTATCAGAGGACTCAGAAGCAGTTTATTAATATGATAACGGTGCAGTAGAAGCAGCAGTACTTGTTGCTACTGAAACTACAGATGTGGATACAGTGGTTTGAGATGGTGGTAATGTGGTTTGTAGAAGTGATACAGCCAGTGCAGAAGGTACTTGGATAATTGCTGGTGCTACTGATACAGCTGGAGCAGACATTATTGATGAATTGGGTGCAAGTGAACATCGATGTAACAACTGTAGCTGATACTGAAGACAGAATTGGTGCTGGTGAAGGTGGAGGTCTCAATATTTTCACAATAATTCTTGGTAGTGGTGGTGATCTTGGAGATCTGCATTCTTACTGTACTGGTGGACATGGAGAGTGATGTCTCAGTGACTGTGATCAAGAGCAACTTCATTACTGATGTGGAGATCTCTGGGTAGCTCTCTAGTGAGGCTCATGAACATGATACCTATCCCTGTATGATGAGGAGTAGGAATGGAGACTTCTCTTTCCAGAGGTGTTCCTGATGGTATTGCTCCATATACAATACTGAAGTGAAAGGAAAGTCCTCACCGCAGTGGTAATCATGATACAAAGGTCAGGAGAATGCATATGAGGGTTCTTTCCTAAATTGAGACCTCTCTCCTTGTGGTGCACGTGACAGCAGCCTAGGATGTCAATGGGTCAGTTAACTCACAGTCAGTGCTGATTAACACTATTTCCCCAAAGATATTGCCTGGTGACAAACCACTAAAGGATCCACAGAAGATTGGCTTAGTACTGACACTAGCATTGATGCTGGGGCTTCAGTACTAGTAGGGTTGAGTTTGACCACTGGAGTCAACACTGAAGCCTCTGTGTTGGCAACATGTGTTCATGGTCATGCTTAGATTTCTTTTTCTCCTTCTTTTGTTTTGCACACCCATCTGGAGATTCTGATGGGGTCAGAGATGCATGCCATTTTTGACCTGTGGAGTGCTTGGAAGCTTGGTGTGAAGGAAGCACTGTTGGTACCATGTCCCCTGTTTCTGATAAGGCTGGAGTGTACAGCAATGATATTTGTGATCCTGAAGCCAGTGGGAATGGTGTAGCCATTGACACCAATCTCAGTATTATATGTTTTGGTACCAAGGGTGCTTTAGGAGTATGATGTTTCCACATGTGGACTAAGTTGAAGTCACTCTCTCAGTTGGCTGAAGAGCTTTCTCAAGACAATAAGATTTAAGCCAGGTTGCTCAGTTCTTTAAAGCCTATGGTTTAAACCCTTGACAAATCAAACACTTTAAGCACATTGTGCTGCTCACTCAAACAAAATAAACATTCAGTATGAGTGTCAGAAAGGCAGACTTTGTGCATAGAGGTGATGCAAAGTTTAAATAAAGAGGGGAAAAAGGCCATAAAAAAGGGAGGAGAGAAAGAAGGTTTTCTTTTAATATAGCTAATCTATAGAGGCAGAGGAAAAAATAAAGAATTAGAAGAAAAATAAAAATCTGAGTATCAAAAAGAAGCTACTCAACAAGCCAGAGTTCCTAATGAACTGTCTCTTTTAGCAGATGGAAAGAAACTGAGATAAGGACAGTTTGGCAGGCTTGATCATAAATGATACCTATGGAGGGGATCCTACCAAGCTACTTGGCTTTAGAAAGTTCTGAATTTGGTCTCTGTGCAGGTGCAAAACCCATTTGTGTGAGGCACAGAGACCACAAAGAAGAAAGAAGAGTTTCTCTGCAAGGTGGGAGGGAACTATGCCAGTTCTGTTTATGGAAAGGTTTGCAGGCAGGAAGTCTTGTTAGTGGTAGCAAGTGTAAGGCCTTGAAAGAGGACATTCTGGGAGTGGGGCAGGACAGGACAGGCCAAGTTGAGGCCACTATATTCTGTCATGAGGAGTCCATATTGCTCCCATCAACTATACCAGCTTGAAGGTATTGTTGTTGTTCCCTGCCCACTGCTTCCAGTTGGGAAAATATATAAGAACAAAAACAGACAGAACCACCACCTCCAACCTGGTATGCATGAACCAGCAAGGCTTTTGCAACCTCATTCAGGATCACTCCATTTGGTATTACATAGCAAATGGTTAAATGGTATATAGAAATACAAGAGTAAATAAACATTACACTTAGTATGCATTGTATTTCTGTTTAATAGTCTAATCAGAGTGAGGAAACACTTGTTTCCCAAAGAAGCTGGTAGTTACTGCATGGTAACTGTGATCTTCCACCACAGGAATGAACAGATCTCACTGAAAGGAACAGATTTTATTCCTGTATACTTGCACTTTGGGTTCTCCAATGAATGATGATACACATTCCGGTTTTATTAAAGTGGAAGTTACTTGCAGTTCACTGGCACAGAAAAATAAACCAACTACTACCGTTACAGCATTAAAAGAAATAAAATGTAACTATAGTAAGTACACCTGATAATCCATTTACCTGAATGTGTCCTGTAAGAGGATATTAATCTCTCCCCCAGCTTTCATTTGTATGTCCTGGATCTGAATCTACAGAATGAAGAAGACATGGGAGAAAAGGGGTGGAGGAGAGCAAGAGGAAGGAAGTGCGGCATACAAGATAGAAATACTAACATAGGACTTTCTGGTTATTTCATCACATCTGTGTGGCAGTTTTACAGTGCTAAAGAAAAATTACAGAACAACAATTCCTAGCTGTTAACAAAACAACTGTGTGATTTCATGTGGAAATACTGCAGAAGAATTGTGGAGAACACACTTAATTGTGCAGTGACTTTTGGTTGGCACTCTACCTCAGGGCTTCTTTGTATGAAAGCTATCTTATTGTCATTACATTAACAATAACATTAACAGGGAAAGGAGACTGGTGAAGAAGAAGAGGTTGTTTCTCAGTTTGCACAATCCCATGATTCTACCAGGACATTCAGGTTCCTGGTCCACAACTGAACACACAGGCTCGAAGTTTTAAGTGTACAAAGAAGTACACAACTATTCGCTCATATTTAATATTACTTCTATTTCAAAATTCTGAATCCTCTAGTAGTACAAGTACAATGAGGGATAAACATCAAAATGAACAACTATATTAGAGAAACCTGAGACTACAAGATGCTGAAGTATATATTCTATTCGAAGTGATCATATTATTTGAAGACTTCTGTTAAGTCTGTTTGATTAGAAAAAAATCAGAATCGGAAAAGGCATAAATACTGATTCTGTTTGCTTTCCTTAAAAGCAAAATACAGTTCAAACCGAAATCATAATCTATTACTGGCAACAACATTAAAGATTTCTATACCTACAACACCATAAATTCAAATTATCTCAGAATTATATTAAAACTGGGGTGCAATTCAGAACTAATTCCCCACAGATAATGGCTTGGGTTCAATAAAGTATGAGTGGAAAGAGTTCACTCATTTAATGATGTGCTGCCAACAAGTGTATTTTCAATGGGCGAGTAACTATCTCTTAAGCCAAATCTATGCCACAATTATAAAATGGAAGAAAACCCACATATGCTGCCTTTCAGCTTCTTAGAAAGGTAGATTATAGGTGTTATATCACATACACGAAGTATTCCAAACATTTGAAAAATAGTACTCAGTGGGAGCAAAGACATATAATTTTCATTTATAAAAGGAATGATATTCCTTACATGTGTGAGTATTTCTTATTACATGTATGAGATAAGAAAAAACATGCCTCATGAAGATGGGACTCTCAATTGGTTCAAAACAGAAAGCTCACTTTCAGTTTAGACAGATCTCTTATATCCTGTTAATTTAAGCTTAACTGTTATCATAAAAATACAACACTAGTAAGACTCCCACCATTATATAGGCAAACATCACAAAACACATATTAATTTTATTTTATGATATCTGATTTTCACCCAAGTATTCTTCATGTATTTGATGAGGCAAAATATGTTTGGAAGGTTTCTTTAAGGGTGAACTGCACATTACATTAGATGCATAGTATCCAGCCAAGTCATGCTTTTGTTTTTATTTAATAAGCATGCAGGGAACCATGCACAGGGACCTTCCATTCATCCTGGCATGAAGGCTTTTAATTAATAAATAAATAAATAAATAAATAAATAAATAAATAAATAAATAAAGCAAGCAAGCAACAGCAACACAAAACTTCCACTGGCACCAATGGACAATTTTTTTAAAAAATACTCCAGACCAGCTTGGGGGAGAGTATTAGGAGGGAAAGGGAGGCTCAAACCTTTCCAACCTGTTTGTGGTGGTCCAGTTCTAGGGTGGAATTCCTCCTTAATAAAAAGTGAGCAAGGTTGAACTGAATGCTACAGCATGCGTGTATTCCTTAAGATACTAGCACTGACCCTGGCATAAAGCGCTTCTGCCATTCCAATGAAAACATAGACCTTCTAACAGTTCATAAAGCACTTCAAAACCATAATACTATGTTTAACAAAGAACAAATCATGCCAAATTATTTTAACTTCTTCTTTTAGAAGCACAAGAGGAAACACATCTAATAAATTGGTATGTGCAATCTAGTTTACTCACAGAACAGTTTTATATATTAATATTTGAAACTAGCAATGAAATACATAGCTAATAGTTTAAAAGGGGTAGTATTAACATTCTGTAGATTCCATTTCAAGAAGAAACTGGCATCATAGTTTAATTTGATGTTTTTATTTAAGAGCCAAAGTTGTGTAGGAGCTGAGTTTTCAATTCCCAGACCAATTAGTCAATTACATTATTTGTTCAGCGTACTTTTAAAGCAACATTTCGAAGAGTCACTGCTCTGCTACTGGCCTATCTTCTTCTCTAGTATGAGTCATGGTAATTTAATGGACAACTATATTAATTTGGAGAGGAACAGGCATATAAAATCACCAAGATTTTGAAGTCATGGGAAAAGGTGGGGTTTTTTTTCTGTGTTTTTGTCTCCAGAAAAAAGGAATTTTGTGGAAAAATTGGAAAAATGCAGTATTAGCAATATTTACAGACTGAAGGTCACTTTGTTAGTTAAGGAACATAAAATGCATCATATATGACTTAGCTTGGAATAAAAGTATTATGCTTGGCATATTAAAAGTACAGTTTTATACTTTTTTGGTTACAAATGGAGCTATAAGGTCCTACACTATAAGGAATCCCTGACCAATAAGAAACTACTTTGACAATTTATGAAAAGCTGGCAGAAAAAAAACCAGAAGGAAGTTTCAACATGAGTAAAATGAAGAAAACTATTTTGTCTCCTCTAGTCTTCCACAGTGACAAGCAGACACAAAGCACTAATTCCCATAAAAAGAATTGAGAAAAGGAAACCAAGAACAGGAATTGGAATGATAAGATGTGTATATAGTCTTACATAAAGCCTTTTCAAAAGAACATATGAGGAACAAATTTATGAACGCTTTGTAGCAAATATTTTATTCTTCATTCTTAAAGAATATATTTCATTTTTTCAAAATCATTTTTCCTGAAGCATATTTTCAAAGAAAAATAATATTTTTCAGAAAATATGAAAAAGGTTTTTTCTATTTTCTGAAAAATATTATTTTTCTTTGAAAATATGCTTCAAGAAAAATTATTTTTTTCTTAGGTTTCCCATTTTTTTCCCCTGAAGGCTTTCACAATTCTGGAAAGGACTGGAGCCACAGTCTTGAGTGGCCTGGGCAAAGAAAGGTATTGAAGTGGGATGACAACATAGTGGTTTAAGGAAAAGAGATGCATTATTCACTGGCTATCTTTTCCAGCGTCACTCCAGTCAAAGTTATTCTGGATGTTCTGTCAGCAATCATTGGCTTGAACATGCTATTTCTCAAAGGATAGGATCTACCTGTTCTCAAAGATTAGAATCTATTTTGCCATAGGATCATCCACTAAAAACTATCCACTGACTCCGGACGCAAAGCATCGTAAGCAGCAAGATCTGAATGGACAGATTAAGAACAGAACTTCTAGATTTTTCATTGCAGCAGCAGTAGTAACTTAATTGTCAGGAAGGAGAGATATTGTAGTCTGTTTAATTCCATTTTCTTTGCCAGATACATAAGCCTTCTGCTTTTGTTTTGATGTCCAACATATGTTAGAGATCCTGTTACTATACCAAGCATTCTATTGCCCTAATAGTCTCCCTGCCATGTCACTGAAGAATTCTGGAGACTTCAACTTGTACGCTGACTGGTGAAGTACTGTTGAAGAAACATGTACCCAGCCCACTTTCAGTATTTAGTGCAGCACACTTGGCTGGTCCTACAGTTAGCTGTGTGAGGTTTTATTTTTTTAACACGAAGGTGAAGACAGCATGAAGGGACTTGGTTTGGTTCCTGTGTCACTGACAGATTACAACCTGGAACGAGTCAGGCTTTTATCATTTCAGGGGATTCTGCAGGGTTTACTGACAGCTCTGGGGATTTTTGTATTGACAGAATTGTTGGTCCCACTGATGCTTTGGTAGGAGCATCTCCAATCCCAAACCACAATCATTTCTAGACATCCCTCCTCCTGAGGAGGGCCTGCTTCATTCCTCATTTACCAAGGAAATAGTACCACTGAAACTATTGGAATAACACCTAGGCTAACAATGATTAAAGACAGTGGAGAGGAACTCTTGATGAATCTAACCAAAACATAAGCTCATGTTAGGAAACTATTTTGAGGCGGACACGATGGCAAAGAGGCCATAATTTTCCACCACTGTTGCATTCATACTGAATTGTCATATAGGCCTGCTCTAAGTGATTAGAAACATGTTAAATTCTGATCTATCTGTGGAGCCTGTTAGTATCCTTGGCAAATCACTGTGATATGTCTGCTGCGTGCTTTGCCAAACAGAGCCACTTTCTGCAGATTAGGATTCAGGGTCTGACTGTAACAATGACCACACCAAAGGCTCTAACTTGCGCCCAAAGTTTCCTTTTTTTGTCTCTAAAAGTTCTGCCCTGCCTCTCCACACAGTGTATCACCACCACCACCATCAAAATAATGCAACAAATTACAACCAAAGCTTAAAAAACCCAAAAAGCCATCGAAGACAAAAGAACTAGTCAACTCCCTATTAAGAACAGTAGTATTTTAAAAGCCTGCTAAAGTCAAGTTATCTATACTGTTCATTTAAAAATCTAGCAACCCAGGGATCAAATCTCACGTGTACCTTTCAGATACTGTTGCAGATTTCCCTGAATTCTTTTAGGTCCAATGAGAGTAATGTTGGATCAACGTAATTTTTTTTTAAGAATTTTAGGATTCAGTTTAATTATAATGAGAAAAAAATGCTACAAATTGCTCTGAGGAGTTCTTCAAGATTACTGTAACCATATTCTTTAGGATTCAACACTTGCCCTGTGTATTTGGTATAGACTGTTGAAAACTCATGAAGGAACATCTGTTGGTAGTGATAGGTATGGAGCAAAGAACTCACTTTCTTAGCAAATATATACAGGGTTGTAAGCTTGACATATTCTGACTCCCGATCAATAAAAACCTCAATTAAATAAGGTATACTCATCAGGAGATAAGTAAATGTCATAAAGCCATATTCACATGGATTAAGCAGAGAACCCTGTGTGGTTTCATACTGCCTTTTAAGCTCCTTGATAGAAATACACCTGGCATCATCCAAGTCATCAGAAGCACCAGAAGTTGTTCAGTTAAGGTCCGGAGAGATTTTTATTTATAAGCTGGAGCTGTTTACCAGATTCTGTATCAACAACCTTGATAATATGGCAAAATTTTTGCATTAAAGCTGGAACAGAGCCAAAGTCCTGGAGATGCAATGAGTAGCCAAATATTTTAGCATATTCAGTGAGAACATCTGTCATCATAAGGCCTTTATCTTTTTGTGATCAGAGCAATTTAACAAAGTGGGCAGCTAAACCTTTGACTTTTTCTACATCAGTTAGTATAAGATTTTTTTCTTCTCCATATTCAAGTACCTGCAAGACATCCTTGCAGGATCAATGTGATTTACAATGTGTTGATTCACCACTTAATAACTAGTTTGTTGGGTCTTCTTGGGACTAACCAATAAGATTCAGGCCACAATGTGCTACAACCAAAAAGGGCTTTTCTGAGTACACCCTCACCATACATTCAATGATCTGATAAGCTGAAGAAAGTCTTTAAAAGAAAGGGACAACTGATTGTGATGGTTTTGTTTCGGGCTGTTTCAATGCTGAAGAATTAGACCAGCAGCCTGTAGTGATTTTGGAAGCAAACTAGTGATCTGTGAAGACACAATCTCATCTATAAACTTCAGTCAAAACTCTGGCAGGCTGATCTTGGATCAAGTGAATCTTCTGAATTGTCTCCAAGGACAGCCTCACACAAGGTACATTATGATACACTTGATGTGACAAGACTTAAATGATTGAGAAATCAGACACACATTCTCTTTTCCCCAGGAAAGAGCACAGTTGACATTTAAGACATTACCAAGAGGGTTATACTGTAGAAGTGCTACTGGAATCAGGAGTATCCCTACAGTATAAGCTTTGCCATACCAGTAAAAGCAGACTTCCATAAAAAAAAGTTACAGGCCTATTCCTTCGCTATCAGAATTTCTGGCCAGCAGCAGATCAGTTGTCTGAATCAAACTTTACTACCTCACTCATCAAACCCAAAACTGTTGCCAGATACCAGTTCAGAACTTTCACTACCAGTCCAGCTATAAATAAAACATTCAACTTATTGGTGACATCCTAGCTCAAATCTCTGATGACTTCCTGCTGAAATATTATGTAGATGTTAAAAAATATTTGCAGCAGGATGACAGTCTGTGGTGCATTTACACTAATGACTATGAAGCTTTATAACTATTTCCCATGAACATTTTCTAGGGACTAGGAAGAACCAAAGCAACCTCAAAACAATGCTCCTTCATCCTGTTCCATTTAGGTGATCCACAACGATACTATGCTCAGTAGAAGTCAAAGAGTTAACTTCTGATAGGTATGCAATCTTTAGACAAGGACTGGGTGCTTATAGGATGAAACTGACCATTTGCACTCTTGTTGTCTGCCATTCTTGACTACTTAAAAATGTTAGTAGGGTACTGACATCTGGAAGGGGGAAACAGTGGATACTTCCTCTGGTATCCTTTATGGAAAAGCTTTCATTTGATCACAACAATCAGAATATCAGAATACCTAGAGGCCAATCTCTAGTGTTGTTCTCAGGTGAAGACATCTATAGTGTAGTCTCAGCTCCAAGTCTTTCTGAATGATAACTGTTGATAAACTTATGATATGTACTTACATCCTGATTGGGAGTTAAAACCATGTCAATTGCCCTTACAAACAACCTATCCATAAAGACTTTTTCAGGAGAGAAAATGGACATGGGAAATACCATGTTATTAATTCTCACGAATCTCTCAACAGCTTCTACATATAATATGCAATGATGAAGTGATAGAGCAATCATATAGATGAACCTTCTGGTCTAAATTCTTTAATTGTGAATTATAATCCCATGCAAAAGTGATTTGGAAGATCAACACTATGGTATAGTACCATCTAATCTGATCTGCTAGTTAGTCAACAAGGAAGCAAATGCCTCTCAAAAATGTCTGTAATTATACAGTAGCTGTATTAAGTTCTACAGATTGTATTAAACTAAAGATTGGTTTATTCCAAGTCACTAAGAAGCATCAAAACAAACTTCACAATAGTATTTCAGCCAAGAGATCAGACCTTGCAGTAAGCATTTTTATAATCAAAGATGGTTCTCACAGGGGTGGGGGAATCCCAAATCCAAAGAACATTGTCATCAGATTCTTAAAAAAGAAATTCAGGATAAGTAGCATTGTGTTACTTACACAATTTTTGTAGCTCAGCACAAATTCTTTCAGTAGTCAAAGAAATCCCTGAGCAATCCCTGAGACTTTTTAATCTCATCAATTTCAGTGGAGTGGTTTAAGCATGTGCTTACATTTCTTTTAGATCAATGGGATATACAGTGTTTAAGATCTGAGTAAACTGTACTGGTCATATTCATATACTAATTGGTTAATTTATGTCAAAATATCTCTCTATGGTTTTCACTCATTTTGTTCTTTTTTCTGACCATAGATCATGTACGGAAATGATTTTGAAATTTATTTAAGTGCTTAAATTATGAGAGCAGGGGCAGATGTCTCCACCCAGGAGACTGTGGTCAGGTATCACACACACACTGACCTTACAGCACACGTGAAGTATGAAGACTAGCTAAGAACTATACACCTTGAAATGTTTTAATAGGTCCCTGACAATTTAAGCTTGCTGAATTTATGACTGATGAATGGGACAAAAGCAAGCATTTCACTATTATTTTGCATTTTTTGTGACAGATCTCTATAACAAACTAGTCAAAGGTATGACAGAGAAAAATGAAATTAAAAGGGCTCTACCTGTGTCTGAATTTCGATCTTCATTTCTGGATGGACTAACATTAAATTGAAGTTTACGTTTCATGGAAGACTTTTCTTTCATCTCCTTCCCCACATCACTCCTATCCACTTTTGCAGTTTTGCTGTAGGAGGCAATCTTGTCCTTGCTCTGATATAAACAAAAAGTATACTATGTTATAAGTACAATGTTTACATAAAACTACAAACAGTGATTTTTAAGAAAAATAAAAATAGACACATTCTATAGAAAAACACTCAGCTAGCCAATAGCAGAATTTTGCCTCTAATCTGTTTCTCAGATTATAGCAATCTAAGATTACTAGGCTTTACTACAGATCCCCTGTAAAAGCAGAACACTGCAGTAACAGAATGCTAAAGAAGCTAGCATTCTCTGTTTTTTCTTAGGTAAGGAAGAAAATAAAGGCAGAGTAATTGACACTGTACAAAACTAAGTAGAATAAGAGTAGCAAAGTTGAAACTCACTGAAAATCATCTTTTTTTATTAAAAAACAACACTAAGGACAAGAAAGACAAGTGTAGTCAAATACATATTTATATATTTAACTGAACTCAGAAGCAAAATTTAGTAGGAGGTAATGATTCAGTTCAAATAAGCATGGATGTCTTCTTCACCAATCAGACATGTTAGAGCACTGACTGGTTCTCCCTGGCATTCCCTCATCATTGTAGTAGGTACTGAGAAACAGATTAAGGGTACAGCTAAAGCTTGCTTTCTTCACAATACAAATAACATATACACTTCCATGTAAAGGTGACAGTAGCTTTCTACACATACACACCGACTGAGAATGAGAGAGAAAGAGAGAGAAAGCGCGAGAGATATGAGAAACTCATACAAGTTTGTTGGATAACTGTATATCTCTCATGTATTTCTCAGATTAGAAAATCTATTATCTTGATCAGCAAAAGTTTAACTGGGCAGTTATTCTCAACTTAACCATGTATTCTGAAATGGCCAAAACACATCTTCCCATAATTGGTTTTTCCATCTCATCATTCCTGCCCTGCCTCTCCAGTCCCATTCTACTTAGGTCTGGACCCTGGAAGGAAATGACCTGACAGGCTGGCATGTTGTATGGTGCTTATCTAGCAGTATCACTTCCAATCCAGCAGACTCTCTATTCTCTAGTATTGCAGGGCAAGATGTTCAGGAATGTAAATTTTTATAAGACTGCTAACTCAGAAAAGGCACCTGAAACATGATTTAAGAGCATGGAAGGCTTTTGTACAAGATTCTGTGTCATCTTATATTGCATCTGCCAGATGCAGAAGTTCTTGAATATGACAAGTGTCCACTCAAGTGGTATAAAGCCATCTTCAACTTTGGGATGCCAGGACATCATGGATGGATGCACATCCAAGTCCCAAACAATACAGCAGGGAAGGATCCAGTGATCCAAATACTAAGATGTTTACCAAACTGAAATAGGAGGAAATAGTATGTGGAAATTACAGTAGAGATCAGATGACATTTACAGTCTGTAAAATTTTTTAAAGTTTAGTTTATTCAGCTCATGAAAATTATTGCTATGAAACAAACAATAGGAAAATCCTTTAAAATGCTCAGATGAAACAAAATAAGCACAGTTCTAAATTTAAATTACACATAAGTTTCTAAACACAGAGGTTAGAGCAAAACTGATTTTTCCCAAAAAGCTTTCTTATCTTCTCAGTGGAAGTACACATAAGCTAAACCTGAGCACTCCCAAAATACAGAACATCATCTTATTTCAAGACACTTTCCAAGATACTGGCCTCCTCCAACTGTTATTACTGAAAAAACACAGGTATAAATCACCCGTTCCTACTAGCTGCAGCAATGACCATGTCTATTAGACAATATGTGCTTCCATAAAATGTTAAGTTTGCCTAGAAGATCAAGGTTGTTATTAAAGCCTCATAGTACACAAATATCCAAACAGCTTTGACCTGATGCCACTTCAAATTCTTGGATTATATTGCCTTTTATCTGTGAGGAACCACCCTCGTCTCCTAATGTCAGTACTTATGGAAACCAAATCTTTCACTCTTGAGTGAGTAAATTTGAGTGAGTAAATCTGAAGTATACTCAGCCACTAGTCCAGCAAATCAACTTCACTGTCTTCTGAAAAAGTGGCACTAAAAGCAAAACACAATTGCAAGTTCTGTTTTATATACACACACATACAAATTTAACAAATTAGATAGACAGAATATTGTTGAGACTGCTAATTATTAAAGTACAGTAAGATTAGAGGCCTAACAACCATGAACAACAAAACAAAGCCAACCTAGCCTCTCTCGACATGGAGTTCATCTCTTATATCCTCACCATGCATCTAATTGTGGCAGAACCAGGAGAAAGAACTCCTCCCAGGCCAAAAATGAAAACAAAACCCTCAGGTAGAGTTGTATGGAGAATGTGGATCTGACAAATAGCATGGTCCCAAGGTGTACAGAGTTTTACAGGTCATATATCTAGAACAGACTGGTAGCCTGAGAGGCCTCATAGCAAGGAAATCACATGCTTCTTGTAAATTGCCCCAGTCAACAATCTCACCGCAAGACTCTAAACCAAACAAACTTTTCAAAAGGATCCTCACCAGTAGCCATAAGAGGACTAAGAGGAGGTAGTCATAAGACGATTAAGGCACATGTCGCCATGGCCAAGTATGATGTCTCCACAAATGGACATAGCTGGCACATTAGGCTTGTATATCCAAACATATTTATGGCTATTACCAAAGCCTGGTGATTTATGCTCAGGGCAGAATCCAAGTATATACCCAAACTGGGAATCTGAGTCTTGAAGGGGAGTGTAGCACTATACAGGACAGGCTGGGGTCCTTAATCTGCCTTTCAGCTGATTATTCTTTCTGGCTACCATCTTGATGGGCAGCAGCTGGACTCCAATCCACGTTTAGTCAGATTCACAACAACATTCTATCAATATTACTCTAATCACACTTTGTTTTCAGTCTAGCCTGACTTCTTCATTGTCCCCAACTCCCAAAGAGCTCATTTGGCTCTACTTGGTATCCCTTCCTATTGAAGATTAATCACATCAGTTACCCAGGCCATCTCCCCACTCTAGAGGTCAATCAGAGCTTTGACAGGATTGCTTGTCAAGCCAAAGTAAGAAGAAAATCATCAAGTGTCATCAGAAACTATCTAGATCCATAGTCCTTCTCAGGTAGACCATCTTAACTGATCGCTACGTCTACAGAAGCTCTGAATCAGAGTAAATCCCAACTCTATGAGTTAGTGATGGCAACAGAAGTACAGAAAGGTATGCATACCCAGATCATCACAATCCTGTTCAGCACAGAGAACTAGTTCATCTTGTTGAATGATGAAGGGCAAATACCAACTGGGACAAACCCATGATTGCCATGAACTCCTGAACTGCTCCCAGAAGGATGGTTTCATCATGCATGTTGACACCTCTGAGCACAAACCAATAAATCTGAAATACTACTCTAGCCATGAACTGGATCCAAATTCTTTGTGTCATCAATGGAAAAAGAGTTTCAGTTTCAGGAAAATTCCTTATATTTATGTAACAATGATTTTGGATCATTAGACTAGCACTAGAGACAGTAAAGGCATACAACTGAATGCTACAACTGAAAAGCATTTTCAGTTTTAACTGTAATCCTACTACCTTTTAACTTTTCAACTGAGAACTGTACTTTAACAATGGATGAGTAATCCATTATATCAAGTAAATACTGTACTATACATCACTGAGATTTAGAATAATGCAGTACAACTGCAGAAGTGGAACTCACAATACAATGTTGCAGTGAATTCTTTAACGTCTAGCTAGAGAGTGCACCTGCTCAAAAGTCCAACTGCTCTTGGAAAGGAATTTGTAGAACTGTTTTAAGCCTCTCCCACAATAGAGGCAGGAAGGAAATAGGGCACCTTTTGAAATTTCCTCCACAGTGTTATATGGTTCTCATTTGGGGTTGGCTCTACCTTCAAAGCTGAGTACTTCATTGTTATACAGAGGGGCACAGAAAATTTCTGGAATTAAAAAAGGAAAAAATATGATCCTCTTTCTTTCTCTTTCTCCTAACATCATAATGTAATATACAAAAATATTCTTTGACCTCAGTGATACAAATCCCTTTGGACCTAAGAGGATTTTTTCATCTCTTGACCCATCTCCAAGATGACTGAGCTATCTGACAAGGCTTAAACAGGCCAGTTCATACCACTGTCCATCTTTCCCTCTTTTTCCACAAAATTCCATGGCTTTACTGCCCCAAGTATCCCACAGATCTTTGTCATGTCATTCTGGGCTAGATTTAAAAATTCTTAACATATTTTTAATGTACTTTTTCTAGGAAGCCCCTCAAACATGCAGAAACCACTACCTTTTAAATGGCCCTATTCTATTTCCAAGTTTATTTATACACTACTGAAAATCCTTAAATACAGTTTTAGTGAAGTACCACACTAGAAAGATATACAGTGCACTTTTCACACATTGTGTGGATTTTCTACAGCTTATTATACCACACAGAAATGGATATACACTTTTTCAGGCTGTGGACTATGCATTCCTATGGTATCACCATGCTTGCTACCAGGAATGCAACACAGAAGTTTCTGGTATGTTTTATTATTTATTGCTCACCAGACAAGTGAGTTGCCTATACTGCTTTTGCTGAATTATTGTATAACAGCAGTTTCAGAAATACAGCATTTGAAGCTTGCAACCTATGTTTCAGAATGTCTCATGTAACTCTGATTTGTGCAATAAACAGATTCAATAGAAGCGTTTTTTAGTAACTGGATGGAGCCAATTGTTGTTGAATTTTAATCTTCCCATGATATAGGCTTGCCTTTTGCTTATACTGCAACGTAAAAGCA
>CAOLHI010005815.1:0-52390 GCA_948474755.1 Ctenosaura bakeri | reverse complement strand
CCCACTGTCATTCCACGTTCTGGTATTCATGAATCTGCAACTGTAATTAATCTGTAGTAGTCTCGGTGCCGTTGATTAATAGGCAGTGGAATCACAGAATCATAGAGTTGGAAGAGACCCCAGGGGCCATTGAGTCCAACCCCCTGCTCTGCAGGAACACTCATCAAAGCATTCCCAACAGATGGCCATCCAGCCTCTCCTTAAAAACCTCTGAAGAAGAAGACTCCACCACGCTCTGAGGCAGCATATTGCACTGCTGGACAGCTCTTCCTGAGGTTCAGGTGGAATCTCCTTTCCTGTAGCTTGAAAGGCTGTCAGTAGAAGCAGGGTTGCCCCAAGGGTAAATAGCATCATGGCAAGAAGCACATTTAGCACTCTCCCATCTGTTTATATACATACATACATTGCTTTCAGTGTTTATTATACCAAGTGTTTGTAGTACATTAGTCATGCCACCTCAGAATAATACATTTCACCAATTTGAATCAAGAATGAATGCTATCATGCTGAAAAAACTGAAAAGGAAACAAATTCTAAAGCTATTTAGTAGAAGCTGAGCTCAGCCAATCCGAAAGCCCAGCTTGGGTCCAGACAGTCTGAAAGACTGTATATCCAGCACAACTAGTACAAACTTTAAGATATGCAATAGAGGACTTTCAGTCCCACCACTTTGCGAGCATGCTTACTGAGGACTCAGAAGAGAACCTTCTCTCTGGCTGCTCTCAGACTGTGGAACTCTTTTCCATTGGAGGTCCTGTTGGCCTCCTTCCTGCTCTCTTTCCACCAGCAAGTGAAAAATTTTTATTCATGCAGGCCTTTGAATTTTAATTATGGAGCAACAGTGCATGTGTAAAGTGGTGTGCTGTATTTTTAAAATCTTTATTGGAAGTTATATTTTTAATATGTTTTCAGTGTTTTAGCTGTTTTTAATATTTTTTAAAAAAATTATACTGTTCATTTTTTTAACTTTGTAAGTTAATGTTTTAGCTTGATCTTCTTAAATTATTGTGTCTCACCTTGAAACTCATACTGAGAGAAAAGCAGGATATAAATTCAATTCATGTTTGTAGTGTGTACCCGAACAAGATGTAAAATTCTGGGAGCAAGAGGATGCTTAAAGGTATTTATTCATCACTAAGTTCAACACAGCAGCCCATCAGTTTGGTGCCTGGGAAATGTCCAGCTTGCCATCCTTAAAGCCAGCCCTGAGCACATTCTGAAACCAGTGGGATTGCAAGAAGTCATCACCACTGATATTACAAATTCTTTCAAGCTTACCATACAATTACAGGGTCCTTCCCAATATCTACAAGAAATAAATAAGATGGCAAACTAGGTCCGTCTATAGACAAAACAAACTGCCCACTCTGGTTGAATTTTCTGGGGTTGAGAAGAAAAAGACAGATTTTTTTAAAATCTGTCTACTTATATAATGAACATTTTTACAGTCGCAAGAAATGCCAATTAGGGTTTTTTGTCTCAAGCAGCAAACATCTCTGCTATAATGTATAGGCATATCTCAGATAAAAAAGTTCTAACAAAGAAGCTTTTTTGCTTTTTTTTTTTTTTTTACAAATTTTTTATATCTGCCCAGCCCACTCTTCCCCCTCATCCTCTGTCTGGTTTGATGCTGGGGTTTTCCCCCCTTTTCTTCCTCATCCTAAATTTTTTAAAGTAGCATTGGCATTTAAAATATAGTGAAGGGTAGCTGGAAAAACACAGATGTTCACTGTTGACTTACAGTAGGGTGTCTGCAGTAAACAGTGCAATAAAGCTTGAGTTGAGAAAGAAGGGAGTTTTACTGTAGTTGATCCAACTGTAGCTGTGTATGCCCATCTACAATTGGCTAGAGAAACAACAGCTGTCTCCAGATTGCTTTACTGAATGTGGTTGAACAACAAAACCTAAATAAAACGAGAGAGCTGATAAGTTAGTCTAACCAGCCCGGTATGTTGAAAAAGCATGAAATGGAAATCAAAAGACAAATGCTAAAGAAAAAAGTAATCCCTGGGTGTATTTTTGGGAATACAAAATGTTTTTGTTTACTTATGAGAAGCTCAGCTGACCTGGTTGCTTCATTTCACATGTGTACATTGTTAGTACTCAATGAAAAGTTTGTCAAAACATAAAGCGCTTTTCTTTTTTGTGCTGTAGAACCCTGTCCCTGTTCTTTCCATGTCATTTATGCTCCTGGTACCAACTTTTCTGTTAAAGAAGTAATGCTAAGGAACACATCTACTTAATTAACTGAGGGGTATACATTTACTGGAATATCTCACAGCGGTCCTTGGAATGTGTTCTGTTATTTTTCCACTCTTGGCATGGAAGATATGTACTGTGCTTAAATCAGTTGTTTACTACTGCAGTTATTTAGAAGTATATGTTCTATTTCCTTTATTTATCCAGTCACAATCTGTTAAAACCTTTAATTTATTTATTTACTGACTTATTTATTTACATAGTGCCTAAATGTATTACTTCACACACACATACACACACACACACTTTTTTACTGTCTACAGTCTAGAACAAATGAGACACATGAGGAAGGGAAAATAGAGAACAAAAAGGTTTATAGAAATATTCAAGGGGAATGCGATTATGTAGATCCCCATCTCTTTTTGTTCTTACTATCTCCTTTTTCTGTCTAATCAGTAATTAGACTATACATCTTCAGGAAGATACTTCTTCTTAATTTATTTGAAGTATTTATCTTAAGTTATATAAGATGTTGATGATGATGATGATGATCATCATCATCATCACTGCCATCATATTTATATAGCTCCATCAATTTGCATGTCATTTTACAGAGTGACAAGAAAGCAGGTCCCTACTGCCAGTGAACATACATTCTAGAATCAGACATGGAGGAAGTAACAGAGGGAGGATAGGAAGATGGAGACAGAAGCAACTAGAAGTAGGCGTGTTCCGTTCAAACTGATATTTCACATAAATAAAAATATGTGTTTCCATGCATTAACATAAATTGCATATGAGATTATTAATATACATACTTGCAAACAATGACGACTTCCAGAAATCCAAATTCTGTTACAGATCCCAGATTATTTGCTAAAGTACACAGTCTTGTTATCACCTATTTCTCTGTTACACGCTCAGAAGTTGATTTACAGGTATTTAAAAACTAACCATTACGAAAACGCCAAGCCACCTACTGGACCATGAGGGCATATGGTGACATATCATTCTGTAGCCAGCTTGCTGCCAGCCATCACAAAATAAATCCCTCAAGCCCTGCTTCATGAATAATAATAGGGGAATTAAATAAATCAAACAGTCTATATTGAATTACAGTTACCACAAAAGAACAGTATGTAAGTAACTATGTCCTTATTTTATTATTTCTCTGTTTCATATTTCTTTAGCTTTTCTATCCCACCTTGGTATTACAAACAAACCAAGAACACAAACAATTGAAATTTTGATATAATTCCCAAACATAAAATAAAAACTCCCTAAGCAATAACCAGTAAAAATATGGAAGTCTCAGCAGCAGAACAATAATCAATATGATCAGCCATCACCATCCTTCCCATTTATAAAAAACAAAACAAATTACAACATGTTAAAAAGCCAAGTGATTTTCACAATTGCACCACAAGTCAGAAAGTTCTGCCATTTGTAATCAACTCTGTAGCTACCTGTTATTTAATTGTCTGTTCACAGTTAGATCCTGCCTCTCCTCCAAGAATCTGAAGGCACACAACAGTCTTTGAGGAAGGTTGAAAGTAGTTGATTGATCCCAGTTAACTTCATGGCTGAGAAGGGATCTGAACCCAGTCCTATCCAACATTTTGACCACTAGACCACACTGACTCCCAGCCACCAGTGAGCATGGAACAGTGTCTGTTAAAATGACCACTACATGTAACAGATAACTGGATTGTTAAGGTATTGGAGTCCAAGACTACTTAGAGCTTAAAACTGAAGATAAGAACAATGGGTCGTATCCAGTTATTTCATGTTGCTGTTGCCAAGCCCATTTTGCTAATGATTCTGTATTTTCAGAATTAGGACAAGAGGGATAACCCAAACAGTTTTTATTGCAAAAGTATGTGTCTTTTTGTGTTTTACAGCCTTTTGTGTAACTCATTTCAACTGAAACATAACTTAATCAAGTCAGAGATGATCCTGATTAGTCAAAGGCAGGTCAGGGAATAGGATTTGGCTTGTACTGAATGGAGTTACATTCCTTAAAGACAAGTTCACAGTTTTGGTGTTCTCTTAAATTCAGCCTGGAAGCTCAGTTTCTGTGGTAACCAAGAATGCCTTTGCACAATTTTGGCCTGCCTGCCAGCTGTGCCCCTTCCTAGAGAAATCTGATCTGCCTATGATCACAGACAGATACCTTAGTTACACACATACCTTAGTTACACCCAGAATGTTTCAAAATAGGAACAGGCCCAAAGAGTCGCAGTCAGATGTAAGCCACTTTCAGTCATAGGGCTGGGGAAAAGGCAGAATATAAACAATTAAAAGTAATAACCTGTTTCAGAAATGTTTGTGTAGTCATTTGTACTAAGGTGCAATCTGATGCCACTGTGCTAGTAGCGATTTTCAGTCCAATGGCACTAACTTTCCACAGTGGTAGTGCCTTGTCACAGAGGCAAGTGGCTATGCTGAGGGTAGCCGTGCTGCTAGTAGGATCTCCCATACCAGACATGATTTTGCTGAGGAGCCAGACTAAATATGTCAGACAGCTACCAGGCAGCAGCAGAAGTAGAGAGTGACACTGGCAGAAGATTTCTCAGAGACAACTGGAGTGACACCAGAGCTATCATTTGTTAGTACTGCATAGGAGACACGGTAAACCCTCTTTGCATGTCTTTTACCAAGGAAACCCTATAATTAGACAATCCAAAATGAAATAAGAAAGTATGTAAGAATATGAAGCCATAGCCCTGATCTAGAAGAACTGAGCAAGGCTGTTGATAGGGTGATTTAGAGGTTTCTAATTCATATGGTCAGCATAAGTTAATGACTTGACAGCAGTTAACAACAACAACAAATCCTTAGCTTGGATGTAGACTCAAAGCCGTGAATTAGGCTTCAGTAGGTGGTTAAATAAAATGGTACAAGAGATACATCCATCTTCCTGGTAACGTTTTTAGAGCTAGTTTTGGACAAGTTTCAAGGTGCCTGAATATATCCCATGTTGCTGTAGCTGAGTCCAAAAGTTTTTAAAAGTTGGTTTTTTAGAAAACATCTCTTAGGGAGAGGGTCTGGCAGTTGTAATTTTTTTAAAAAAATAATTCTGCTGTTCTCTAGCATAAATTAAATTTGATTAGGTCAGATTTTTTGTGGAAAGGATACTGCTAGTACACCAGATTAAAGTGGTAAAAAAATACTCCTAGTCTTTACCACCTTAGTGTTTTCTAAAAGCAGTGCCAACTCAAGGTGCAAACTGTAAATGGCTTCCATAATAAAGAATGCAACCCAAATCTGAGACAAACTACATGTGCTATATACCTGCATATAAACCACACCGTCATGATTAAATAAATGTTTGTTGATTATTATGAAATTCATAGCTTAAGCTTTTGTATATTTCCTTGGAAGTAAGTCTGTGAGAATCAGTATGGTGGGACGGTTTAAGTGTTGGACTATGACTCTTAAGAACAGAGTTCGGATCCCGGCTCAGCTGTGGAATCTCACCAGGT
Source organism: Ctenosaura bakeri (assembly GCA_948474755.1). NCBI lineage: Eukaryota > Metazoa > Chordata > Lepidosauria > Squamata > Iguanidae > Ctenosaura > Ctenosaura bakeri. The sequence goes on along the minus strand of CAOLHI010005815.1, from coordinate 46,706 downwards.
GTCCTTGGGCAAGTCACATACTCTCAAAAGAAGACAAAGTCAATCTTCTTCTGAACAAATCCAAGAAAACCCTGTGATTGTTTCATCGTAGAGTTGCTATAAGTCGGAAACAACTTGAACGCATGCAACAATAGCAACAACAACAATGAAGTCTCTCTATATTCAGCTGGTCTTATTGTCAAGTATGTTGGCAAAAGGTTGCAATGAGAACACAATGAGCATTTGAAGAAATATGTAAACAGTTGGACAGTAAATCTTGGTTTTCTTTACTGTAGGTAAGCAAAAGTCCAAACAGTTCTGCATTTCTCCAGCTCTCACAAATTTCATTTGTCATTTCTGCATTTTGAAAATAATTAGCACAAAGCATAATTCACATCTACCTTGTGACTGATAATTTATTATGGATATTATGCAGCATTGTTAACTGACTTTTAATTTTTTTAAAAAAAATATTATTGACGGAGCCACATGGAAGACCAATGAATCATAAAATAATGCCATATATATGCAACAACAACACTAAAGTATATTACTGTGGAGGCGCCATTTTGGAAGCCTATCCTCCATGATTTTTTCCAGCTAAGATTATAAACATGACAGTGTTTGGTGCTAATGAATTGCATAAACTGATTAGTGCCTGTGCAGTTTAATCTTGAACAAACTGCTAATTTATTAGAAAACTCTGAGTTCTAGTGTTTTAAGGGGGACTATTTTTTTCTCTTATTGCTGCCACCATAGGATTCACAGTTTTATAAATCTTTATTATGTTCTTGATTCATGCTTCCTCTTCCAAGCAAAAAAACTGGTTTCCTAAGAAAGGGAACTGCTTTGCTTCCCCATTACAGTTGTCACTGTCCTTTTCTGCATCTTCTCTGTGTCTACAATATGTTTGACAAGAAACAACTGTTTCCACTAAATGTGGGTGTAGCACACGTTTATATAATGACATCATAACATCTGATATTTCATTCTGAGTCATTTAGCAATTTCTAGTATTTAATTTGCCTTTTTACTGCTGAAGCACAACAAGCTGACTTCTTCATTGAGCTTTTCACTGTTATCCCAAAATCTTTTTTTTTTTCCTGGTCCTTTGTAAAGAATTTAGAACAGTAATGTGCCAGACTAAATGTGCCAAAATGTGTACAGGCATACTTCAGTTAACAAAGCATCTAATAATGAAGCACCTTGACAAAGGCTTGTTTATAGCCCTTCAGTCTCCTTTTTCTTCCTCATCGTGTGGCTAGCTGAGTAGGGTTTTTTTCAGTAGTATTATCAGTTGAAGAATGGTCAAGGAGAACTGAAGAAACAAAAACTTTTGGTACTGGGTTTCAGTAGCATGTCTGCAAAAAAGCAATGCAAGAAATCAAACCTGATCTGAGAAACAAAAGGAATAATCTTTAGCCAGGCCTACTGTAGCTATGTATACCTGCCTGCAACAGGAAAGGTAAGCAGCAGGTGTCTGCAGGATCTACTCAGGCTGTTTTTACACTACACAGTTATAGTGCTATTATTCCACTTTCAACATCTGATGGAATCCTGGGGTTTGCAGTTTAGGGAAGGGCAGTTGGAATTCTCAGCCAGAGAGCTTTTTGGCCTCAGTAAATGACAAACCGCAGAATTCCACAGGATGCTGAAAGTTGAATAATAGCACTATAACAGTTTAGTGCAGAAATGGCCTAAGTGTGGGTTGCCAAGCAAAATGAACAGAAAAAGGGGAGAACAGATAATACTGTCTCACAAATTATCATCAGCATGTTTTTTTTAAAAAAAAAAAAGCAGAAAGGACCTACAAGTTTAACCACCAAAATGGAAAGCATAAGAAAAATAGAGGCTAGAAAAAGTCATCCTCAGATGGCTTTTGGAAAAAAAGTTTTCAAGTGATCTCTAGAAGAGTCAAAATGTTTTTGTTTACATATGTAAGGCTTACTTGACCTACTTGTTTTATGTCACATGCAAATTTTGTTACTTTTGGATTAAAGGTTTGTTGAAACATATTGAACCATTCTTCTTTTTTGTGGTATAGGGACCTATCCCTGTGCGTTCCATGTTATTTTATTAAAGCAATAATGCCCAGGAACACAACCAATTTTTTTAATCAAAGTATTTCTGTAGTATATGAGCACCACAGGCCACACAAAATCACAGACTATACACATTTAAACAAAATATATAACTATTATCATCATATTGCTAAAAGGACAATAAAATTGTGCAAAATTATCCAAATTGCAATCAACAACATTTTTGATGCGTGCTTATTAGCATTTACTAGCCTAATATTAGCACATAGGTAGCTAAACCATACGTAGCATCTTTAGTAATACTCAGTAGTACTTGCTGACATCCTTTTAGTTTAATAAAGAATAAAGATAAAGCCAGTGAACTCTACTTTTCCCATATGCAAACAAACCTTACAGTTCACAGTTCACAGAATAAGGATATCCGATGCTGTAGAAGGAAATTGCTGCAGTCTTAATAAAGTGAAACTTCTTTTCACAAAGAAGTTTGGACAATCTATCAAGTAATTCTCCAGTGCATGCTTAAATATAAACAGCCTTTACCATGGTGCTATTTTTACTTCCGCCAATAAAGCTAGATCTTGCTAGATAAACATGTCTGTTGTTCTCCTTTTAAACTTTTTATTTCTGCCAATAGTTCAAATCAAGTGAAGCAGTCTAGTGAGAATCCATGCTAATGAGTCATCCAAAGGATATTCTGATTCCAAGTAGGTGACCCAGAACAAGTAATATATAAATGTTCCTGGAGACAGATTTTAGAGAGTTGGTTGCCATGTTCATAATTTTATACAATAACAAACAGAATGCCTGTGCTATTCAACTATCCAGTTCTGCAGTTTATTCAGATTGTTTTGGAGCTCTACAGTCTGCCTGGGAGTTTGTCATCTTGGCTCATTTGTTTCATCTCCAGTTTTAACTACTATTCCCTCAGAATCCAGAAACCATGCAAATAAAGTAGTCTGCACTGTTCCTGGGTGTTCACTGCAGATCTTAGGAAAATGAATGCTTTGAACTAGAACTCTCAGAGACATTTTGGAGTGCACAAAGAAGGCTTGTATTTTCAACCAAGAGAGTCGAATTTCTTTTCCCTCTCCCAGCAAACCAAGGCTAAAAATCTAGCTGCAAACTTATACTATCCAGTCATCTTATGTGCAGCATTGAAGACAATTCCTTACATTCCAAATATGACCCCATTCTCTTCCCTGCCTGATGTTGTCGGATTTTGCCTGGTGAATATTTTGAAGTTGGGGCACTGTGCTGTGTCTTTTTGATTAGCTTAATAAAGGTAATACAACAATGTAGATTTTGAAGGTTTTCTTACTACAAGATGGGACTAAATCTGCTTTTGTCTTATAAACTGATTCTATGAAATTGAAAGTAGGCCCACACTAGCAGGTGATTGGAGTAAATCTTATGACAGACATTTTCAGGATTGCAGTTATGCAGTATCTAATTAGGATGAGATTATTTTCTTTTCAGTTCTGTGGGAATTAAGTTAGTTGGCCAAACTTTTCATCATTTGTTGTCGTCAAGTCATTTCTGACTTATGGCAACCATAACGTGAACCTATCATGGGGTTTTCTAAGATGTGTTCAGCGGAGGTTTGTCCTTGCCCTCCTCTGAGGCTGAGAAAGTATGACTTGTCCAAGGTTACCCAGGTTTCCATGGCTGAGCAGGTATTTGAACCTGGTTTGTATTTGCATTTTAAAAAGTGTCACAGTTTTAATATGACACCTGTTCAATGTAAATCTTGGTCAGTAAATAATAGACTAAGATGGGGTTAGGTAAAGTAATCTTAACTCCTAAAGGAGCTAGTCATTGTGCTTAAGACTGATAGAGAGCAAGTAAATGCCACTGCATTGCATAATACTCAAATAACATCATCTCCTAACATAGATCCCTAGGAGTCTACTTACTGTCTAATGTAAGTCTCATTTCAGTCTAAGTGTAGTTTTAAAAATCTATGATAACAAAGCAGAATATGGCATCTGTGGCAGAGATAATTTACTGGGATATTGTGTAAGATGCCTCAAAATTTGACAAAGTTGTCCAAGCTGCAGTGCCAGTTTCAGATTGAAAAGTCAGCATTCCAAAATGGAGGGGGGGCTCCCTAGTTTTTACATAACTTATGGAAAATCATGTTAGACATTTCAAGATTTTACAATGATTGTGGTTACCTTAACATAAAACAAAGTAAGAAAACTTTTTTTTAAAAGAAAAACTATAATAATAGAAGAGAAACATTTGTATCTGTGGCAACTATAATTTGCTGAAGCATTGTGCTCAGTATTCATCAAAGTATTTGTGGTTGTCACCCAAACTGAATGGCCACTTTTAAACTGACTTGCAAACAGGAGACTTCTTAGGAGCAAATGAAGGATTTGCCATAACTTATCAGAAGCTTATAGAATCTAAATAACTGGAGAGGGATCTCTGAAGCACTCTTGCTAAGATTTTAAGACAGGGGAAATAGGTTAAAAAGACAAATTAAGATAGGGAAAATAGACGAAGTTCAAAAGATGATTGCTGCTAAGATACCTTGGGTTTTAAAAGCTCTGAAGAACTGCGGGTAAAATTCCCAAGATTAAAAAAAAAAAGTGAAATATCAGATACTGTGGACCTCAACAACGCCAAGTATACTTCAGCTAGCATAAAAATAGAATTTAGTAGATTTTAAAAAAGAAATGAAAAAGAAACACAACTATTGAACTGGTTGGTTGGTTGGTTTCAAACTCTTTTAAAAATTAATGAATATATGCTTATATTTGCCATCATGAGGGCCCACCGTGGGCCGAAAGATATGATGTGAAATTAATAAATAGGAAAATGTTACACACAGAAAAACATTGAGCATATTAGTTATTAAAGCAGTGCTTTGTAACTACCATCATTTCACTGACAGATGGCTGAATTGTGTCCACTAGTCTTAAATAACAAACCATAGATTCAAATATGGCTTGAAGTACAATGTTGAAATGTTCAGAGTTATAAACATTGGAATTAAAATGGTCTCTTCTTCAGGAATCAGCATCTTAAAGAGTGTGCTTAGAAGGATAGAGATAATGAACACCAGGAAGAGAATCATGCTGGGTATTAGCATCACACTGCTTATAGATTCATCATAGCTCATGACAAAGATATTCTAAGTGGACCTCCTGCCTTTGTGCCATGCTGACATTGCTTTGTATTGGCTGCTGTTAGATCCCTGTAATCCTGAGCCTTGGGATCTTGTTCAACATGTTTACCCCACTTGGTAGGCATGTTTGTAAGTATTTAAAATGGAAATGGACTCTAATCTTTCCGTGTGCTTCTAACAATGAATTTAAATCCTTTAATGTAATTTCATATTTAACATAATTTGCTTTTTATAACAAAGTTTGTCTTAAATAGAAAATTGTGCTCAGTCTGATAGTTTATACCTCTTTGAAAACTTTGGATATAACCAGAGTAATTCAAAATTAAATTTGTGGGCTTATTCACATGTCAGCATATTGAGAATCAGGGTGTTAAAGTGCCTCTTTGTCATCTGGCAGTTCAGCGAATTCCTGTCCCATTTCTAAGAAGTGCTTCATTGGTAAAGTGCTTGGGATGATGAATACTTACTGACAGATGTGCCAGACCAAAGTGATGCCACAAACCACAATGTTAGATGGATAGCAGTGTGAATGGGATTGGTCTGTGGCATTTGTACTTAGAAATAGACTCTGAGCCCAATTAAGTTAGAAGAGTAATGATAAAGTTGAAGTTTGAAGTTTTCTAAATCAGATAGATCGATAGATAGACAGACAGACAGATGATGGAAAGATAGATATTTGACTTTGGAATCATGTTATATTTACCTATCTATCCATCTTATTTATTAAAGATATTTATTTATTCTTTTTCAGCTCACTACAGCTCCCAAAGCAATGGACAAGAGATTTAAAGTATTCTTTAGAATAAGATTGTACCAGTGTTGTTGTTGTTGGTTGGTTGGTTGTTTTAATACAGCATTTAAAAACATACACAATTAAAACAGTCCCAAAAGCCAACTTTAGGTTTTAAGGAGCAAATGCAAAGCGAAATCCTGCCTGCCTACTGGAAGCTCAGTAGGGACGGACCTAGCTGAGTCTAGTCAGTGGGAGACCAACCGAAAACATACTGTTTCAGAGAAAGCTCTGTATCATGTGCTTGGCATAGAGGGGTGGGAAACAGGGCCTCCCTTGAGAATTTCCATTTCAGAAGAGACTCACACATTGGATGAGGAGGTCTTTTTGTCTGTCTATATAGTCATCCATCATTAAGAGGACATTCAAACACAATGAATAATCCAAGCTTATTTTACAATGAGCAAATCCCAATTAATTTAGTGGATTTAATTTGAAGTAAATATGTTAACATTTCTATCACTACCCCATAATGTATTTCTCAGAAGTATATCCCACTGAATTCAAATGGGCTTAATTTCCATTAAATGAATATTTTACTGTATGACTTCATCATCCTAAATATGTCTTCAAAATTATTTCCTATTTTGTCTCTGAAATTTAACTATTTGTTTATTTACTGGTAAAATATGTCTCTCTTCATCCAGAAATAATGCTTTCAGAGTATTTTGGAATCAATAAAAGAAATTAAAGTAATAAAATAACAAATAGATAAGAGTAAATATTAAAACACAAGTCATGACAGTACAAATCCGCAACAAGAGAGCAAGATCAAATCACACTGAGATGCTTTAGAGGACATAGCAGGGGGGAGAAAAAAAGGTCATTACCCAAGTCTATCTCTGGAAAGGAAAAAAATCTGTAGAAGCTGAGATGATATCTGAATTTATAACCAATTTTCAGACTTGATTCTAATCAGAATAGATCAGAACTAATGGATGGGATGAATCAATGATACAATTCAGAATATGTTGAGGAATATCTACACCAATACAGTGGAATTCATTGACTCAACAGGTGATGGACTCTTTTTTTTGGATGTCCTTAAACTCATCTTCGTGGAGTGCTTTTCTCAGCCAGAGAGCTCTTTGGCCTCAGTAAACTACAAACTCCAGAATTCCACAGGATGTTGGAAATGGAATAACAGGACTATAACAGTGCAGTGCAGAAGTGGCTTTAGACTGTCATACCTTGGACATATCATGAGAAGACATGCCTCTCTAAAAAAAGACCAAAAAGCTTGGTAAGATAGAAGGCAGTAGAAAAAAGAGAAAGACTTTATACAAATCACACACTCTCAGTCTCAAAAGAAGGCAATGTCAAACCACACAGAACAAATCTTGCCACAAAAACCCCATGATAGATTCACCTTCAGATGATAAATGTTTTGAAGTCACACAGTGGCAGCAACATTTTTGAAAGAAACACTTTTGATATTGTTTCATGTATCCAAAATACATGTTATCAGAATTCATAAATTTGAAAGTAATATAAAGTTCCCACCAATCCAAACTGTTAAAAAGATGATGCAAAATGTGGCCCAACCTATCAAAATGATTTGAAATGACTGCCTATAGTAATTAATTCCTTTTAATTAAATAATTCGTATTTACAGTTAATTCCTATTATTAATTCCTCTTTCCGGTTGCACCCACAATATTTTAAATCTGATGCATCAAAGATTTGTTCAAACTATGAGTGTAACACACATAAAAAGTTGTTATCAGTGTGATTATATTACTGATTATATAAAATGCCAGCATTTTGAAATATAAATAGAAAAACTGATTTAATTAAAATAGGATATGTAAGGTTCATACATCAGTATGCTATATTTAAGGCCCACGTCCAAAAAAAGAAATCAATGAAACTTGTATACAAATTGATGCTGAGGATATTGTCTGCCAAATTACTTATATCTACAAGTTTTTGTATCTCACAATATTGATCTTGGTGAACCACATCTATATGCCAAATCTTCTTGTCTGTGCTTATACTAATTTATGGAGAGCAACGAGTTCCTAGAAGCTTTTCTTTTTAATGGATGATGTGTGATAGGAGGTATGACTGCTTTAACTCAGCAGTGACCAGATCAGCCACAAATTTTCATGTTTGTTATTTCCATATGGCTCAGAGATAAGAGTTGTGATGATGGTAGTGATGATGATTTTCTTGGTGCTAAAATTAGTTTTCAGTTTTGATTTCTGGTCCTAAAACCTGAGCTTAAAATCAGATTATAATAAAAACACTAGATAAGGGAGTGGGAGAGAAATTTAGACCATTTCAAGCAACACAACATTCTGAATTGCATGCAAAAAGAAAGAGATCTTGGTTTGCCTGCTATTCCTTGGCCTATCATACCAGATTATCTCTTTCTTCCTAGTCTCCATCCCTTTTATTCCCTGCAGAAACATGTCCTTCTCCCCTGAGCTTGGGAAAAATGTTATTCTTACTGGTGGGACTGTGGTGATAAAAGGACTGATGAAATATGTTCATATTATAGGGTTCCAAGCAGTACCATGGCTGCTGCATTCTTTGCAGTCTTCCAGGCATTTTCCAAAGACAGGCCTGCAGAAGAGATGTTTTACAGTAATCCTCTCTTTAAAAAACCAAAAGATGTGTGAAATTGATAAGATCAACATTTTCCAGAATCAAACAAAGGTGGCAAACCGCAGGAAACTGCACACCTGACCACATCTGCTTTCTGCCTATCCATGGCAAAGCCATGTCTAGGAGTATGTACAATCTACTCATCTTCTTTTTCAGAAGGAGAGAAATCCCATCTGGAATGGGTCCAGAACTTCTCTCCAGGCATTCCATCCTACCATCAGTACCTCTGTTGTCTGGATTAAGCTTCAGTTCTTTTCTGATCCAGTAGTTTACTGATATTGATCTTCTGATCTCAAGACTTCTGTGGCTTCCCTAGACTGTGAATGTCATCCCTAGAAAGCCTTTTCAAAGTACCTATTTCAGCAGCCAGGGCACAAAAGGGGCATCTATAGCATGTCGTATCACAATGAAATCTTTCCAGGGAACAATATATCAAAGCCCTAAGATAACCACATTATCAACACATGAAGTCTTTCCATTTAATAGCATAAGTCATTTAAATGGACAGAAGCAATCCCTTAACTTATAAAATATTTAGACTGTGTTTTTGTTTAACATTATATTTAAGATAGAAAGATAGGTTTTAAAAAAAACACAGCACTTCCAGGACTTATGGAGAGGGGCTGGTGCCAACTGATAGAAGCTGAGACTAACCAGACAAACACACCACACAGGTTTAGCAGGAAATGGTCACAACTTTCCTGTTATAGCTAGTTAGGTATGCATGGTATGGGATACAGATCCAGTGTCCAGATAACCAAATGACCCAAGCATTCACTATGAACTGGATTCCAGAAACAAAGCAAGAGTCAGCAAGGGGAGTAGACAGGGAAAAGCCACTTGGCCATGATAGAGAAGCCATTGTGTGGTTCTCCACCATCTGAAGAAGAGGCTGGTCCACCCTGAGTGGCTCTTACTTTTAAGCCTTTTCATCTAAGGCCATTTCTGTGTGGTGTCGCTGTCCTACATTGGCAGTGTGTTGCGCTTTTGCAAGTCATGCTTCTGCACAGTCATCGCAGTCCTGCTGCCAACACGTCTACACCTATTGTGATCATGGGATATTCCATTAACAGAAAAAATCTGTTAATGGCCTGTGATCACACAACGCTCCCATCGCCGGCAGTCATGTGGAACAGGCAGAAGTGCAACTTAGGTGCTTCCTTCCCCAGTGCAGTATGGGAAAGAGGCTGGCTGCACTGCAAAAGGGAGGTATGTGTCACTTGCACTCCCATCTACAGGGAACTGGACAGATACAGAGGGGAGCACTGGGGACATGCTTCCATCTCAGCAAAGGTGCTGCCAGGATCATGATAGGTTATCACTAGATGGAGATGAGGTGCAGAAATGCCCAAAGTGCCTTAATGGGACTCCCTCTAACCTGATATATAATGAGTGTGTTACTGTGGTCTAGGCCTACCCGGAGATATCACTTTGATATCAAACAATTCAGCTTTCCTCTGCCACCCCGCTCCACGTGTTTGTGAGGCCACCAGACAAGCACGCAAACAGGCACGGCCGATAATTGCTGGACATTCCATTCTGCACCCAGGCAGGCCAGATACAGCCAGTTCGTCGCTTCAGGGACCTCTCCGGCAAACACTTCATTGCATATGCGCGATACTAACAAAGGCAAAGCTGTACTAAGCGCTCCGCATTTGCATTCTGGCTACACTATTGTTAATTCGGCTCTGATTCAATCATGCTAAATTCTGACCTTTCCAAAGCTTTGTCCCGCGCCTAAAACGTATTGTTCTCACCGAGTAAGGTATAGCCTGCAGTCACATTTCTCCCTATAAAAACCCCTGATTCCGAGACTTTCCTCGGATCGCTCCTGAGTTCCATCCAGCCTTGCCGCTGCTTTGCTTGGCGAGCTCCCCTCAGCCAATCGTGCTGAGTTTCTTCATCGCACCCCAATTTCACTCTCAAGGTCCAGAACTATGAGACAGGTGTCGTATCACCCATTTCCCTCTGAAAATCCCTAAGTCAGTCTCTGATTCCTTAGTTATCTGTATGACTGTGGTGTCTTTAATATTTATCTGTACTGAATAAACATCACTTTTATTATTTTAACCCCTCTGGCTGCTTGACTGACCTGACCCCGTAGATGCTGGGTTGCAAGATCCTGCTAAGTTACCCTGCCTCTCGCTAGCTTTAGTGAGTGCTCCAGCTAATTTCCCCCAAAGTTGTGTTGTTGTTTGGTTGTTTAGGTGTCCCTCCCAGGATCCCCAGAAATCAGGGTAACAAGTGGGTCACAAGGCCCAATTTCCCCAACACTTGGATCTTTCTCTATGTCACCAGAGAGGAGGAAGCTCCATGATCCCACTCTTCCACCAACACAATTTCAGCTCTAGCCAAGACCTATAGCACAAAATGTATACCATATGCCCTATTCTTAGTCTGATAGGTGAACACCATCTGGTTGAAATAAAGTCTCCAGTCAGAATGAAATGTATTGGTCTTGTATAATTTCCTCCACACAAGCTGTTATGAACTCTGCTACTTCCCTGCTAACTTTCCTTCTGTCTGTGCTAGCAGTGTCATTCAAACAGATAAGACCAGAACACCACAGTCTCAGGTGGGTCATAATAACATCCAGATCCCTTTTTGTTGTCACAGTCAGGTCTGCACTAAGGATTTAATTCTTTAATAAGTTTCTTCACAAAGGCAGCAAGGAATAGTTTCTGGAATTTTCTATCCTGCTGCAAAGTCTTCAAAAACCACATAATTTTTCAAGGCTGTGTTCAGTTTGGGACATATACTGTGCAAAATTCACATATGGATGTTTTGCACAGGAAACAGTATTTTCAGTGTAGAAGATATTTCAACATAGAAATATTAATTCCTGTGCAGAAAATTATGTTTTCTGTGCAAAAAAAATTGCTGTTTTCTATTTCAGAAGGATGTGATCAATCACTGACTTTATACATTTCTTAATGCCATTAACAAACAGAATGTAATAAATAAGTTAGCAAACCATTTCAGCTTCTGCCTTCTTCACTTGCTGAAAATAAAAGCAAGTTGCATGCAAGGCATTAACTTAGAACACTTTATTGTCAACATTCTTAACTGGATGATAGTGTTAGGTATTATCCCCTAGGTCAAGAACATGTGTTGTTAAAGTCTGTGGGTCTAGAAATTTTCCCTTATATCCAAAGTACATCTAAGAGATAGCACTTCACTTCTAAACACACACAAACTGAAGAGCTGTGGTATTCCAAAATTAAAATTAAAATGGACTGCTCCCAAGGTATGGGATTTTCTGCAAAGGAAGGCTCAGTTACTCCTCCGTGCTCTTTCACCAGTAGATAAAGACCTTCTTATTTAAACAGTGTTTAACTGGAGTGCACTAGTTTTTACTGTAGAAGAGATTATGATGTGCTCTTAATTGTTCTAGATGAAGATTTTTTTTTTTTTTAGTGGATTATTTTGAATGCTTTTTTCAATTCTTGTATTTCAGACTGCTTTAGCTATATTGCTTTTGCATATGGAGTAATTTGCTTTGTGTATCATATGGGAGAAAAACAGGCTAATAAATAAATACATAAATATGTCTAGCCACTCATTACTCAAGTTTCCTGGCCAAGATTGTCGACTTGTGATTCCTGAAGTGTGTATGTAAAGCCATGTTTATCTGTACTACGTAGGTGTGCTTTATGTCTTAAGATATAAAGATATTTAGACAAGATAAATAAAATACACATCCACATACACGTCTTATAAAGATATAATTTAGAACATGGCTTGTTTTGTTTTATATTGACTGAGCTTGGCTGATGAAAATTGTAGTTCAGCATCATTTGAGGGATGCAACTTGCCTACCCTTGTTTCATAAAGTGAGTTAGTGACAAACAAGTGTGAGTCTCCAACACAACAGAGAAAGTGGACACTGTTTCATAAGCTGTTCCTTCGCCTTAAAGCCACAATACTTTACAGCTGCTCTCTTAGGACCAACTTCCACATTAGTCAAAGATAAGACTCAGCTTTCCCTGGGCATTTTATATATTTAGAGCCTGCACTTTGTTTCCCAGGAGAGTCTGTGACATCTGTAAACAAAGATACTCAGCATGATAAATTCACAGACACAGTGTTACATTTTTTTGTGCAAAACTTTTTTGAAAAATGAACTTCACTCAAGTTACTTAGAATATAGAAAGAAAAATGACAACAATGGTGTACAGAAAGCTAAACAACTACCACTTCACAGATGCAGAATCACAACTCAGAGCTGGTCAGACTTCATTTTTCCAGGGTTTACTTCACTTTTTACTAGAAGCCTAAGGTCTACCAAACAGAGATATGAGATGCCTAACAGAGGTTTGGGGAAGAGGCATACCCTTAAAATTAAGGAGCAGGGTGCCTCTGAGCATATGCTTGGTGAAGAAATTTACACACCTAATCTTTCTTGATGAAGGGAGACTAATTGTACATGTTGGGAAGAGGCTTTTAATTATTGCTGTTGTTGTTCAACTGAAAGTAACTCTTCCACAATTCCTGCCAATTGCATGGAGATCTACCAGTAGATCTCAATCTAATTTCTGGTGATGCTCACTAGACAGTTACATTTTTTTATTTCTCATCATGTGGGTCCATTTTATAGTTTTACACTAGGGCAATTGGTGTTCTCAAAGAAATTTGTTTACCCTCAAATGTTTAGTAGCTTTTCCAAACTCTTTTTGAGTAGTTGCTGTTGGCTGGGTTCTCAGATCTCAACGCCTTGATGTAAATCTCGGGGTCCAGACTTTCTTTTCCAGTCCTCAGGGGGAGCAGCGATATCTTAGGGTGGGAGCCACCAAATGTATACATACATCCCCCCTCCTATTTGTTACACTTTTTAAAAATTGCATGGCATACTCTATACCACTACAAGTATGATAGATGCTTAATGATTAGTATCATCCTCAGGTCCCGCTTTCTGTGAAATCACAGGAGTCACCACTAGGTCTCAAGTGTTGGTACTGAAGTCTCAGGGCCCAGAATAGTCCTGACCTGGCCATTTCACTATGGTTTTGTTTTGACCCACTAACACCTTTCTTAGGTATGTATGAGCATGTTTTTTCCCTCCTATACAACAGGAGTTTTTCCCCCCAAACCAGAAAGGGAGTATTGATTCACTTCCTGTTTTAAGAAAAAGGTCTTTATGGACCTAAAAAGGGAGAGTTGTTGTCATTGTGTTTGACATCAGGTCAACTTTGACTTATGGTGACCCTGGGAATGAGAGATCTCCCATAATCCTTGTCATCAACTCGCCTATTCAGGTCTTGTAAACTCAGGGCAGTAGCTTCCATCATTGAATCAATCAACCATTAGCTCAGACTTCCTCTTTTCCTTACTGTCTTCCATACTCACTCCATCTCAAGGAATAGTATTTGTTGTAAAATCTTGAGCGTCATTTAGTTTGCATGAGAGATAAGCATGCATAACACCCCTACACTTGGTTTGAACTCCTTCTTAATTTCTTGGATCTTGTAAGAAGTCTCTTATTCTACCTTTTTTGTTGTCTTCTCATTCTTTGTACTGATTATTATAATAGTTCTCTTTGTCCCTACACCAAAGTCACTGAAGTGTTCCTTTCAGGATTCAACCCTTTTTCTGTCACTTTGTACTTTTGCTTCTAATCTGATTTTAATTGCTTGAAGACTGCCACCTGTCATACAATGAGGCCTTTCTTTTCTTTTTTCTTTCTTTTCTTTTTCTTTTTCTTTTTGGCTAGAGTGGTGTCTTTTTTCTCTCCTCCCTGATAATGGCTCTGGGTTCAGCCCAGATTCTTCTGGTTGCATATTTATTAGACTTAGCAATGGAAATCTATTCTTTTCATAGTCTTTGACTTCTACAGGAATATTCTTCATGTTGTATTTTGGCACAATGTTTTATTTATTGTATTTCTTTGGTTTTACTATGATTTTTGATATTAAAGGTTTATGGTTTGTGCTACAGACAGCTCATAGTTTTAAGACCTTCTTCATCTTCTGCTTCCCATTATGAAGTTCATTTGATTTCTATATTGGCCATCTAGTAATGTCCATATGTACAGTTGTTCTTTCATTGCCTGAAAAATCTGTTTGCAATGAAAAAACTTTTGGCCTCACAAAATTGTATAAGTTGATTTCCTGTTTCAATTTTTGATATTAGGCCAAATTTTCCTACACTGTTTGGTTCTACTGTTTTTTACTTTTGCTTTCCAAACTCCTTTTATCAATTTCCTTTTGGATACTGATGTAGAATCTTTTGATTTCTTCCTTATCTGCCTTTAAGGTAAAAGAATAAACCTGGATGGCAGTTATATTGGTAAGTTGGAGTTTTATTGCTATTACTTAGTCAGACTTCACATTATGTCCCCTAACTGCTACACCTTACTTCACTATTAATGACATCTTATTCCTCCAGAGAAAAAGAGAGAGAGGCGTCAAATATATGAGTGGCATATCCAGAGGCTTGGGAACATTACTACCATTCAGAAACAATGTGATGATTTTTCAGGTAGCCACCTAACATCCCTGTAGGCAGGGGCACTTGGAGTAGGACCTCAAATAATGACCTTAAGGTCCAGGCAGATGAATTTTAGAGTGGCCATTCCTCAAAATTATCTGGTTCCAAGCTTGCTTCTAAAGATTAAAATCAACACTTTGAAATTCTGTCCAGAAACAGGATGGTACAGAGTGAAATGGCAAAGTACTGGTGTATTATGAAAATATAGTGGTCTAAATCCAACATTGCACTAGTGACCATGATAGAACGACCTTTTGTTCCCTGAAAGTGAATCCAGTGTGTTCCACAGAACTTTGGACCTGGGGGTGAGGTTTGGAGACAGTTTATAAGGTTTTCTTCAGATGTTCCCCAGGGTTTTTTTTTTTATGTAAGTAGCTTTACCATCTCCGTTAGATCCTACAATGACTGAAAGTACTTGAATATTTTCAGACAAAAAGGAGCATTGTGTTGAATAAGAAAATTCCTGTAACCCAGCTTTTTAGATCTAAAGAGAACAAGGTGAAAATTATTTTAATATGATTAAAAGTCTAGGATAAGCTTTGTAAATTCTAAACCACTTCATTTAATACAACTTAGTTTAGTCATAGAAAGAGGCCCAATTTCAAGGACATAAAATTCTGAGTTACTTTATTGAGAATTATTTCCTTATACATATCTGGAAACAGACTGTTGTTGCTGTGTGCCTCAAGTCATTTCTAACTTATGGTGACCCTGAGATAAACCTATCACAGAGTTTTCTTGGCAAGATTTATTCAGAGGTTTGTGTTTGCCTTGCTCTGAGACTGAGAGAGTGTGACTTCCTCAAGGTCACATTGTGGGTTTCCATGGCCAAGCAGGCATTCGAATCCTGGTATCCAGCATCTAAACCACACTGGCTGTCTGGAAGAGATTATACAAAGAGGTACACGCAACCATTTCAGATGCTGTGATCTTGGACCTTTCATGGAGAACGTTTACAAATACAATTGCTCTGTTTCTCTTCTGAGGACCTTTGGACCTCTAAAATAATGGATAGAATGTTGATTGCAGATCTAGGTTTAAATCCTATAAAGTCATGAGTCCTAGGCATGTTACAGCTTCTTAGCCTAGCTCATCACAGAGGCCGGTTTTAAAGAGAAGCACCTTGTGTGCTAAAAAGTGGCACAAAATAGAAAATATTAATAAATGGGACTGTAATAATTTTTTTAGTGTGGGCTGCTGGGGCTAATTAGTCCTATTGTTGAATGATGAATGCGTACATAAGTAAAGCCAATGGGTTTACTGTAGTAGAGACTAACAACAGGATTCAGCTCCTGTTGTTTTAAATTCCAGCCAGAAGTTCTATGAGATTCCACTCCACCACTATCATAACAGTATCCTTTCATTTCTTCATCCCACCCCAACCAGAAAACATGGGTTGTTGTCAATGATTTTTTAAAAAGTATTCCTCAACTTGCAGTCCTTTTTGCTAAAGCCTTTTTTTTTTTTTTTTTTTTGGTACTTCCTCACCATCCCCACCTCCACTCGTGGATACTACTCTCTTATTCATTGATGGTGTTATTTTGGCTACATACAAAGATGCATACCGAGAACTGAGTTCATTATCAGTATGTATGCTAGCTGTAAGATGTTCCAACAGTTGCTAACAGCAACAGAGCTAGTTTCTTTAATTTACATGCAGGATTCTGTATACACATTCTAATTTTCTTTTTTTGTAAAAAAAGTGTTTTGGATTATTGCAAACATTATAGAGTAGAATCTGATGGTGCGTTTCTGCAAGTAGGTCTGACATGCAAAAATGTAAGGAGTAACCACTTCTCCCATCTGCAGCCCCCAGCCTATAAATCTGCTCAAGTTCCAACAAAACCTCTAGAACAGTGGTTCTCAACCTGTGAGTCCCCAGAGGTTCAAAAACTTCAGCTCCCAGAAGCCCTGAGCATTGACCATAGTGGCTGGGGCTTCTGGGAGCTGAAGTCCAAAAACATCTGGGGACCCACAGGTTGAGAACCACTGCTCTAGAACAAGATTTCAGCATGGTTTTGGTAGCAAGGAGCAGAGGAAGAAAGTTCCAGCATTACTGTACACAGGGATGTTGGCTACTGGAGAGAGAAGGATGAGGTAATTGCCCCTTAAATAAGAATTCTGCCCCACAAAGAAATCTGGTCCCCAGATGTTTAGTATTGTAATAACTTATAACTTCAGTTGAGGATCTGGAAATACTGTTTAGCATCCAAAGAAAAGGTACAGGCAAGGTTACCAAGGGAATGCAAATTCAACAAATATAAGAGTTCCAGGTATGGAAGATTGTCTGTGTCTCACTCTAATGGTACAAATTTGGGGACTGAAGGAAAATTTCACCTGGGGAGGCAGAAATCTTGTGGGGGAAATATCCTTATTTCCACCAGTGACTCCTGATTGCTTATTTTGTGTTGGCTATAACCAATAATTACTGACCAAGTTTTCCCTTGGTCAATAATTTTGCCTAGGCTCAAATTTTTACCAAGGCTCAAATATGGTGGCCTTTTTTTGTTTCTCTCTTTTTCAAATATATATATTGTTCCTTCTTACACATCCCTGAGGGCTTACTATGTTCTTTTATTTTATTTTCATCTGAAGTTTAACTGTCCTTTTCACCTTTAAATTTCCTTTATCTGAAGTTAAATTAACTTTGCAACTGATGGGCAGGCTGCCATAGTTTTCTACCTACATAGTTTTTGTCAATTATGAGTTATCCTAAGACCTTTTATTTCCGCTTTTCTATTTTTTTCCTGCTGATTCCCTGGAGTTTCACATGCTTTTACAAAAGAATAAAGAAAAATCTTTGTAAGGGCTCAAATGAGACTGGGAAGGGGGAGTAAATCTTCCAATCTGAGACAGCCAGTGTAGGCTTAATTCATATATACAAATGAGTATTTTGAGAATGTACAGTGAGTGAAGCTCACAATGAGATCAAGAAGTTTATTGTTTGGTTTAACATATATACAAATGTTTACAACCCAGCTAGGGAAACTATTTTTGATCTATGTCAGTTTTGCAGTTTTCTAATTTGTGTCATGTTTCCCCAACAATCTGCAAATAAAAAACAAAACAAAAAACTGCATGGAAACTTGCATTATTTTTAATGTGAGCATTGTTTGATGACCAGTCATGGAATAAAGAAACCAGACACAGAGAACTGAGTTAAATAAAGGCCACTTATTTCAACTGCCTTAAATGGGAAGGGAACAAGAAGAGCAGAAGCCTAATGCAGGATCTGCTGTGGTAGGTGTCATTACTTTGACTTCATCTACAGACTTCCCTTGGGAGAACCACCTGAGCTCTGAAGGCAACTCAATAACTGGGAAACTCAATAACTCAATAATTGGGTTGCTCCTCATCTAGCCATCTACTGGAAGGCAGATCAGAGGAGCCTCAAGTCACAGGATTTTAGTGAGGGCAAATGCACCCAAGCCAGTCCCAAAAGTAATCTCCTTCCCCAACCTCAAGTCCCAAGACCTAAAGAGGCAGTTCCAGAGCCTTCCTCTTCACCAAAAGGGTGTCAAGGTGTTCACTGTAATTCCTATCCCCCCATCTCCACCTGATATGGACAAGGACAAGCATCTACCCACCAGGATGGCCAACAGAGTCCTTATTCCCTGTTGCAAATCCCCCATGAACAACATATTATCTTCCTTTGATAAATGGACATCATCAACACTGTAGGATTCAGGACATTGAAAAGCTATATTGGAATGTAGAAGAAAGTGACCAACCTCCTTTTCAAGACATTTCTAATCTCCCTATTTACCCCTCTATGGGCTGTATCAATGCACTGGGGATGACCCTCGCCCTACCAAACTCGGCGAGGCAAAATGGACCACATCTATATTATTCCCAAACATCTATTCTGTATGACTCAGAAGTCATGCAGGGGCTAAAGGATTAAGGCCATACCCTTCAACCCATCCAAGCCATTCCCTCCCAGGTGAATGACAAAAATATGAGGTGAAGGCCCCATGGCAACAATCCATGCCAATGTAGACTTCTTTTCCTGAGCCGATCTACTGTGGCCTGGTTACTTAACTGCAAATTGAAATTCTGAACCTGGCACGTACCCAGTAAATTATGCATTTGTTGCAGGTCAGCACCTTTTGCTTCTCCAGACAAAACCTAGAATCTTGGGGGGGAAATAACATTAGTAAACAGAACAATTTAATTCAGACCTGGATTAATCCCATACCCAGATTCATAGTAAAGCCATGGAAGCACCCCAATCCAAAATGAATGGGTCCCAAATTTAACCCCTTGCAGATGCAAATGTTGCAAAGACTTGGGGGTAACCGTCCAAAACTGATAAGGGGAAAAAGTCAGCATGACAAAATAAAGGATTTGACCTAGATCTCTTTGTCCATACATGACTCTGTAAAGCACAAACGGGGCATAAAGCTGAATCATGTCAAAGCCCCAACATTACCTTCACTGAATCCCCTGATCCTCCTTAGAGCTATGGATCTGCTTGTTCCTCAGGAAGAGTTAAACCCTTAGCTCCAATGTTCCACCCAATACATCTCCTCTAGACAACATGAACAGTTCATTAACCCACAAGCCTCCTAAAAAAAAGCAGTCAAAGATGCTGCATGGAACAAAATGGCTTCACCATCCTAGGTACAAATGGCCAGCTAAGTGCCCACCAGGAGATGATGATCTGTGACCGTCAGACACTCTGTCCTCCTCCCAAGACTGCTCTCCCACGTGCTTGAAGTCACTCATGTTGTCCTGATACCCCAGAACCCTGGATTCAAGGGCCAAAGCTGCCAACCTAGCTCAAATGGACTGTGAAAGTAAACCCCATCCTTTGGATGGATGTAGAATTGCAGAATGTGTGAAACAGAGATTGGCCAAAGAGCCTGGAGCCTCTTCAAAGACCTAAAATTTTCAGATTCCAAGCCAGCCTTCTTATAACTTCTCCTAGCTGTGAAAAGAATATTATAATGAAGACACTGCAGTGTAAAGGCCCAGGTCAGACACATGACTTGTGGGGCCCTGAAGCACAAGGAATTAATAACCTTTACTATGGCCGTATTATCACCAAAAATGGACAGAGGAGTTAGGTCAAATCCAAGCAGCCACCACAATCAGGAAAAAAAAATCCAGGAATGTTAAATCTGACCCTTGCTTCAGCCCATTCTTCACGTCACACCTGGACACACCAATGTCCATGAAAATACACCCCAAACCCAATAGAACCAGCTGCATCTAAAGATACCTTTATTGCATCTTCAGTTCATTCCTCTCAAAAAATCCCATTGAAGTGAGCAAGAAATTCCTGCCAGATCCCCAAGCCCTCAACAATTCCTTGAGTAATCATCCCATGATAAGATTAATGTATTCTGCATTTAGTATCACAGAGATGCCCTAAAGAAGCTCTACCACCCACAACTCCTCACATGAAACTTAAGTGGCCAATGAGCTCCTGAAATTCCTTAATTGTAGCCTTTTTATGCACTACAAACTCAGAAGCTCTCTCCTTCGAATCTCTAAGTATTGCTCTCAATACCAAGAAAGACCAAACATTGACTGGGTCCCTCTGTTTTTCATTGACTAAGGGCACACCCAGTTCTGATGAATAAAACTCCATCAAGAAGGCATCTTGCCCTGTTGCTGGTTCATTATAAAATCATCAAACTCCTTTTTGCCCAGACCAAAGATTAAGGGCCCATGAAAGAATAATACTGAACTTTTGGCATGAAATGTAAGACTTCAGGGCAGTCTACAAAATTAGAATCTTGGGGAAGATAACTGATATCTAAATGGAAAAAGCCAGTAGTAATGCAATAGACATGTGGCTAGAGTAAGAAAGGTCCATCTGACAAACAGTGAATTCAAAGGTATTGTTGTATCTGCTCCCCATTCCATGGCCATCAGTGGTCACTGAGAGCCAGATGGTTTGCTCTGTTAAAGACCACACAGAGAATCTATGCTGGTGGGAGCAGCAAGGAGGCCAATAAAGAACTGGTTACAGCAAAGGGAGGGAACATTTGAAAGACAAGTATCAAGAGAGCAGAGGTGAAGCAGATGGTGTAGATGTGCCCTCTTAACTTGAGCTATAAGAGGTTTGCCAGATACTGGAGTTGAGGAGGAAGAAGCTGAGCCATGGAAGAGAGTCAGAAAGGAGCAGAGGGCTGTTACCCAGGACTTCCATCTAACTATTTGCACATGCTAGAATTAAGAAGTGTCTTCTGGGGAAGCCTTAATCTGCTGGTGAGTCTTGCAGGCTAAGAGAGCTATTCAGACCTCAAATAGAGGCTAAAAAGAATAGGGAGACAAAGGAAAGCCAAGAAAACTGACAAGGCTAAGAAAGGCATAAGGGTAGCTAATGTTGAGCCCACCACTCCGTTTTTGCACTCAGTCTGTCTTTGTTGGTCTATTTGAGTTCTCTCTTCTTCTGACTCCCTATCTCTCTCAACTTTTCTTTATTCCCTCTTCCTCTTTACATCCTGCAACCATTAACCTGCTTCCTACCAAGCTACTCATGCTGCAACCACCTACCTGTTCCTTACAGAGACACATCCTGCCACCATTCAGGCTTAGTAAATAATATCCATATACTGGAGGAACAAAAAAGTCCTCCATGCTTGTGCCTTCACAATAACACTTGTACAGATGCAAAACCCAGGCAACCTATATCTTCAGGTTTTGTCTACTTTATACCTACAAATTTTCTCTTTTCCTTGTCATCCAATTCCCCTTTATCATTTTTCTTCAAATCAAGACAAAGAAAAGTAAAGATATCCACATATTCACCACACAGGATTTTGTCCCTAGTGGTCTGTTATAAATGGGCCCCCAAGGGAAGCATCTGCTCCCATATAGAACAGCACCATAAGGGACTACATTATATCTGCTACTGTAGCCTGCTGCATACCTCCTAAACCCCCATAAAATCATTGTGGAGGGTAGTCTCCTTGGTGATAACAAAGCCAAGGAGACTTTTGGAATTGCCCTAAAACTAAATCATGTTTCATTAGAAGTTCACCTCCTATGGAAAGTAGAACCCATTCCCACACTGCTATAGCCAACAGATGCCTGTCCACGTGGAATGCTCTGTACTCCTCTCTCTGGACCTAAAAGGGCCTAACTAGATTGAGCTTGGACTATCAGGCTTACAAGAGGCCTAGCAGTGCCTATCTGACCCACCTGACCTACAAAAAGTGAGTGGGGCCTACCATTGCAATAGCAGTTACATTTCTATACTGCTTATCAGTGCAAAGCATTCCCTAAGCAGTTGACATGTGTTTAACTAATTCCCCCAACAAGCTGGGTACTCATTTTACTGACTTATGGAAGGATGGAAGGTTGAGTCAACCTGGAGCCCTGCAGGATCGAACTCACAACGTTGTGGCTGCAATACTGGCATTTAACCACTGCATCACCAGGGCTCTTTACACCATGCCTATGAAAGGACTTAACAGAACCTACATGGGGCCTACAGGGCCTGTGAAGAAGCCTAGTGGGGTCTTCCTACTGGGTCTGCAGAGAAGCCTACCTGGCCTACACCAGGACCTCAAAATTAATGGGTCTACCAGGCCTGTCAAGACTCAGATAGCAACATAGGCTTATAGGGCTGCAGCGAAGCTGAACTCAGTCTAACAAGCCAGATGGTGAGGGTGAAATGAGATGTTAGCAATAGCTCCCTGTAAAAAATCCTTCCCTCTCAGCATCCCCTGACCTAAATTCCCACAGCCAGGTCATGCAGCTATAATGGAAATCTGCTAGCTAGCCACTTGATTCGCACCCCCCCCTCGCTCAAGGTGCAAGGTGCTGTGCACTCTCCTTTATCATCCTCTTCAAGCAAAATATCATCCAAAGAGGGAGTGAAAGAGGGTGGACAGAAGTATAAACTCTCTTGCTTCACTCCTCCACACATGGAATCACAGTTCTCTGTGCCTGATGTAGTCAGTCATCGCTGACCTCTCTGCCACTGGAGGCCAGCAAAAGCGGGTTGTCCCCCACGGTGCCTCCTGCCACACAGGCCCAGATACACATTCTTTGGAAACACAGTTTTGTAGACATTTTACCCTAGGTACACATTTTATATGAACTGTAATCTAAAGCATTTCAAGTAATAACATAATTTTAATATGAATGTTGGTACTTTTTATACCAGACATGTCCAAATTTATGGAAGTGTAAAAAGTGAAAGATATTCATCTTCCAATTTTCTTAGGATCTGTGAATCAGGTCAATTTGCTTAAAAATGTGGAGCAAATGAGTTCCTCTTACACTGCTAAAATCAGGCCATATTTAACAAAACAACATCAGCTGTTTCACGATTGCATAGCCTCACTTGTCTGCTCATATAGCCTCATCACAATGCCAATTTCCTTAAATGAAATGTGTATTGGGGAGGAGGTCTCCTTTTTCAGGACTGATAGTGAGAACTAGACCACATTCATCCTTTCAGGTGGCTTAGAGGCTCATCTACCAAGACTAATGTAATAAAGTGTATGCAACATTTACTTATGATCCTTCAACTATGCTGCTTAATAGATAGGGTAGGGCAGGAAGTATTCAGCCAGGTAGTGGTTATAAGTAATGATGGTTATATGTTACTTTGGATGTATGTTGTTTTAGTCCCAGTCGTTGAAGAGAATGAGCAGGAAAGCTACTGTGTTCATGCCTGATTATGGTTTTTCTATATGAATTGGTAACTGTGAAAAACTGGATGCTAGACAGGACTGGACTTTGATTCAACATGATTTTTCTTACAGTATTAAGATTTCTTGCTTTATTTTATTGGAAACCACTATACTGCTTTGCTTGTTGTCATTGTTGTTGCAACTTGTTTTCTTAATTATTTATTTATATACTCACTGCCAATCAATGGGGGCCTCTGAAGTGAAGCACAATAGATAAAACACTATAAAACATTAATTAAATAACTAAAAACAAATCAAAACACTCCAGATCTCTCTGAAAATCAAACCAGACAAGCCATTTAAAACTGAGCCTGGCCATGCCTTGAGATCTTCTGAGAAGTTCCTTCTCACTGTCCCAACCCCCTGACAGGTATATCTGGTGAGAAGACAAGACAGGAAGTTTTATGCCATTCACATATTAATCCTAAGACACCTCATCCCTAAAAAATACTGGAAACTAACAAACCATGCAACAATGAACACAATAAGTTATCATTTCTCATCATCATAACAAGTAACAGGAATGAGTCACTTGTAATGGGCAATGGGACAAATTACTTGGAAAAGTAACCTGCCAAACTCTGCATTAAACTGTTTTCTCTCTTTGTCCATAACTAACATTAAGACCGTACTGGGTTTAATCCTTTGTTCACATTCCACCCAAACAAAATATTAAAATACAGATGATTTGATGTTATTCCTCTGATTTATTCTTAGAAGGAAGGACTAATGACTCATAAAAATGGATGTTATTACTTTTGGTACAGTAGATGTATTTTCTATGAGAATTTCTTTTAAGTATAAAACAGTAATATACTATTTATTCTCCTGTTCACCACTGAAACATTCCATTAAACTAGCAGAAGTTCTTTGAACTAATTTGAATTGAGTATTTTTATCCCAGTAAAGTTCATTAAATCTCTTAATGCGTCAGTAGCAAGTACTGTAAATCAGCCCAAAATTAATGCAAAAAAGCTTTAAATTGCTCATCCTCTTTAAAATGGTTTAAAATGTGCTTATGCACAGTAACTGTACTGGCAATGTAAAGTATTCTCATTCAAATAAGTGATATACAAAATACCAGTACAGGGTGCTTTCATTTGCCAGAGTTGCATTGGAAAAAAGATGGGCATTTGCATCTTATTGATATTTGCTACTATCACCTGACTTTATTTTAATTTAAGTGTAATTCAAAATAAGAAAACATATTCTACCTATACACTATATATGATTTAACACAAATACACAGGCTGATATCTCACAAATATGTTTTCAAAAAAATGTTATTAAACTATCAGAGGCACGGATATTTTTGACAGAGAAATGAATACTGTAGACCATTATTTGCTTAATTCCAATAATCCTTATTCCAGTTTCCAGTGACAGCACCAACTTCACCCTGTTACTGTCACCCTAACAGTGGACAACAAAATACTTTTAAGTCAAGGAAAAATACAAGAAAAATCCTGTCTTCTTCTGCATCCTGTTTCACAGAGTTTTCAACCAGATGCCCATATGAAGCTCACTATAGTTTCCTATGGACTGTTATTCAGAGACATACCACTTTTGACCTTGGAGCTGTTATAGGCCATTTCTGCACTACACTGTTATAATGCTATTATTCCACTTTCAACATCCTGTGGAATTCTGGAGTTTGTAGTTTACTGAGGCCAAAGAACTCTCTGACTGAGAATCCTAAATGCCCCTCTCTGAACTACTAACTCCAGAATTCCACAGGATGTTGAGAGTGGAATAATAGCACTATAACAGTGTAGCACAGCAATGGCCATAGTGTTGCTACGTAGCCTCTTTGTTGAGCACAAGGTGTTTCTAGGAATGTCTGTGTCTGAGCATTCAACAAAGGGCAGGAAATAATTACTATCAGAAGACAACTGGGTGAAAAATTTGGGGAATGGTTCAGCGGCAATCAATGCTCTTAAATGAAACACTCTGCATTGTATTAAGCATCTGGACTACAAATAGCCATTCCTTGCAACCTAAAGTAAAACTACTAGAAAGCAAGCCAATCAAGTACCTAAGATTCTTCCTATAACTGGCACAGAATAAGAAACAGTTTGAGAGCCAGCATGGTATAGTGATTTGAGCATTGGACTATGACCCTGGACACCAGGGTTTGATTCCTTACTCAGCTGTGGAAATGCAATGGGTAACCTTGGGCGCATCACAATCTCAGCCCCAGAAAATCCCATAATAGATTCACCTTGGGGTTGTCATAAGTTGGAAATGACTTAAACACACACAACAACAGGGAACAGTTTCTAGTCCAGGAATGAATTTATATAGAACATCCATGGGAATTAAGATTAGGCTAATTTCAGTCATAGAGCTAGGAGTCTAAAGGAAGATTTCTGTTCACTTCAGGAACTGAATTACTAAACCTGTATCTCATGACCTTCTTCTGGCATTATTTTTGTTTCTGAGGGCTGAACCCCAAATTTTCCTTGCTCAGATTCCATAGTTGCTTCTGCTACCCAGGTAGAGTTGCAATCCTGATGAAGCACTACTTGCTTCTGCATTTAGGCAATTTTTACTTTCATCATGCTGTCCAGACATATTAGGAATTGGGCATCCTGTCTAGTGTGCTTGGAGGGGCGTCTGTTCTATGTATACAACCAAAACACTGAAGCTACAGACTAGGGTGGATCACTACTATAAGTCCACTCTGCTCCCTCCTACTTCCCATCTACTCCATCTGAGGACCGTATCCATCCCATTTTTCAAAACCAGAAGTTGTCAGAAGTACATTGCATTTTTCTGAAATGCCTATTTTTAGTTTTATTTAATAGTGTTTAAAAGAGAATTATACCACCTGAAAGCTTCTAGACAGTCAATTGTCTGTTTTTAGGTTTTTACTCCCCATGATGGAGAGGCTCTAAGGACTGTTCCTTAGCAAGTTACAGCTAGCCAATGGGATGCATACATCTACACGCTTCTGAATTTGTATTCTTAAAGCTTAAAGCATGTGCCTCACACAGTGGAAAGAAATATAAGAACTGGTATTTCAGAAGAGTGGTTTGCTCTGGGGGCCAAGCGGAGAACTAAAGACACTTTATATCTAGATATAATCTTTATATCTAGGATCTAGATATTGCTAGATCCTTACACAGGGCTCTTCTATAGTCTCCTCCATCAACTAATGCCTTTCCATACAGACTCAGGAATAATCAGACCAAGAAGACCCATCTTTTATTTTCCAGGAAATTTCATACAAGGTGCAAGGCTCCTCTCCAGCTAGGCTGTTTCATTATCTGTGTGAGTGTAGATATCATTCTGTCTTTAACTGGAAACAAGTAAGGCAAGTAACAAGTAACCCCTTTAAGCAATATACCCATATACTGCAGCAGTGAGTACTAGTACAAAATATCTGAAGCCTCCCTTGTTGTTTCTTCTGTGCACCCAGAGCTTCTAGGGGTTTCAGCTGCATGGGACTTTTAATTTTCCCTCTCTCTTCATCTCCTCCCTTTGTTCATTGTGAAGTCCTCTCTTTTCTGTCCTCTTTCAACACTAATCCAAAATGAAACAAGAGAAACAAAAGATCTCTATTCCTTTCTAAGCTTCTCTAGATCATCTATATTGGAGACTCCAAGTTCAGAAGGCACTCAATGAACTACTAGAATACAGCAGAAGACTCCTACGAGTAGTGCTATGGTAATGATGCAAAAGGATTCAAACCAAAAGGATGTTTAGCTGTTGATGTGCTCAGAGGTGAAAACAAAGTCTGAAACTACATAACATACTATAAGAAGATGGAATGTGAAAACTATGTATCAGGAGAAGCTAGACATAGTAAAAATGACATGGAACACATAAACATTGCAATACTTGGGATGAGCAAGCTAAAGGGGTGGCATTAATAGTGAGGAGAAATATAGCATTCAAAGGATATCATGCAAATCTGACCAAATCGTATCAATAAAACTTCAGGGAAAACCCATCAATATAAAAATAATCCAAATTTATGCTCCAGCTACAGAGGCAGAAAAAGAAGAAATTGAAAGATTCTGTGCTGGAATCTAGGAGGAAATGAAATACACAGCCAAACAGAACTTGTTATTAATCCTAGGTGACTGGAATGAAAAAGTAGGAAACAGAGCAGAATCAAAAATTTTAAGAAAACTTGGTATAGAATAAAGAAATGAAGCAGGAGAATGACTGATTGAGGCCAACAGTTAAGGTCAACAGTTTGTTCACTGAAAACACATTCTTCAAGCTACCAATGAGGTGACTTTGTTCCCGAACACCACCTGTTGACCAATATAGAAATCAAACACACTACTTAATCAGAAGCCAAAGATGAAGCAGCTTCATTCTCTCTACAGAAACAAGACCGAGAGTTGATTGCGGCACAGACCGTGAACTGCTAATATCAAAAATTAGGGTAAAGTTGAAGAAGAACATTAAATCAATACCTCGCAAAAATAAAACTTGGAAAACATCCCCATACAACTTAAAGATAAATGTAAAAAATAGATTCGTACTATTAAGCCTAATTGACTGGGAGCCAAAATAACTCTGAACTGAATCCAGTGACATTGTCAGGGAAGAATGCAAAAAGATACTATCTGCAGCAAAAAGAAATAGGATCCTCAATGGATGACAGATGAAACACTTCTAGCAGTTAAGGTAAGATGAGAAGCAAAAGTAAAAGGGAACAGAAGTAGGGTCAGATCCCTGAATGCAACTGTGCAGTGACAAAGAGATCTGCTATAACGATCATTGTAGAGAAATAGAAGACAACAAGTGAAAATGAAGAACAAGAGACCTCTTCCATGATTTTCAAGAAAGGGTAAATTAATCAAAGGATAAATTAAACCAACAGTCTGGATGTTATGTGACCAACAGGAGACCACATTACATGACCAAAAAGATGATGGAAACAATACACCGAAGAAGAATATCAAAGTTCATCCATGGAAAAACCATTTGAAGATGAAACCTATGATTTTAGAAATAGAGGAGAAAGTTGCATTCAGGGACATGTCAGATGTCAAAGCTGGATTCAGGAAAGGAAGAGGTCCTAGAGATCGTATTACAAACATACATTGGTTAATGGAATGCACCGAAGAATTTCAGAGGGACATCTACCTGTGCTTTATAGTGGCGGAGCTTGGAGTGTGTGGAGGGGGGGCTATGGCATGAGGGATGTGACCACTGTGCAGGGGGCATGGCTGTGGTGCACGGGGCTACAGGCCAGGATGCCCCAGAAACATTGATGCCTCAGAAACATTGCCGCCCTGAGCGAATCGCCACTCCTGCCCCCACATTCCTACATGACTGGTGCTTTATAAATTATAGCAAAGCCTTTGTTTGTGTCTATCATGAAAACTATGGATCAGTCTTACGAAAATGTGTGTGTCACAATATTTGATTTTCCTGATGCATAACCTGTACTCAGGACAAGAGACTATGGTCAGGACGGAATACAGAGAAACAGAATGGTTTCCAATTGGAAAGGGGATCAGGCAAAGCTACATTTTATCACCCTATCTGCTTAACGTGCTTGCTGAACATATCATATGTAAAGCAGGATTAGACTTGGAGGAAGGAGGCAATCTAGCTTTAAAAAAATCTACATTTACTTAGCAGCAGCTTTGTTATGGTACAAGTACATTAAAAAAAATCTTGCATATGTGTGTATGTGCCTTGAAGTCACCTGTTGAAATTGAGAGGAATTTTATAGGGTTTTCTTAGGCAAGGAATACTCAGAGGTGGTTTTGCCAGTTCCTTCCTCTGAAACATAGCCTGGAGTACCCAGTATTCATTGGCAGTCTCCCATCCAGGTACTAACCAGAACTCACTCGGCTTAGTTTCCAGGATCAAACTCTTGCTACCCCAAAATTTAGATAATCATTTGATAATTGTGATTTCCACTTGTTTTCTTCTGTATCTCTTGATGGTGAAGTGTCAAAATATTGTGCTTTGGGACTGATTTGGCCACAGCCTTACTTATTTCTGTCTTCCCCATGATTCCCCCCCCCTCTGGCTGGTCCTTTCAAGTTCAGTTTATTGTCACCTGTATATTTGGCACAAGATGATGACCTTTAGTACAGCTGAATTGATTTTGCCTTTGTTATCTGTGTTTTCAACAGGCAGCTACTTTATATTACTGTAACATGGTGTTTTGTGATGTTGTACTGGACAACCTATGGCTCTGCTCCAACCTTAAACGCTTGTGTGGAAAATTGTAAGATGAGGTTGTAAAATGCACAATTTTCTCTGTTACTTCTTAAGTTATCTTAAGTTTTGCAGATGCTTTTAATGTTTATCAAATTAGGAGCAGAAAACACCCAGTCCAAAACTCTGCTGAAAGATTTGGAGGCATTCTGGGATGTCAATTTCAAATCACATACTGTTTCTTGGCTACCAGAAAAATCAGCACTAAGTGATTACTTGAGTTCTTTTGCCAGCCAGGCAGGTGGTACCAAATAATGTTTCTTATGTTTGAAAGAAGTATAAAAGCCATTCATAAATTAAACAAGCCAACTAAAGTATGTTTTCTTCTTCCATTTCTTTCTGCCTTTCTTTTTAAAGTTTTTGCTAGTCTTTTCATTGGATTAGGTACTTTATGACAATTCTTAACTTCAATGGTATCATTTTGGGCAGTACGTGTTAACAGAAGAAGAAGAACAATAATAATAGAAGTACCATGCAGCTCTCAGAGCTGGCTTCCACAGCTCCCCTCTCCACAGCCCAAAATATACCTTATAGAAAAAACATACATCGCTGGAAGCCAATGTCCTAAAGAAATGCCTGCTTAAATGGAAAGGCTGACTGAGGAATGCTACTAGACGATATAGAAACTAAAGTAGTCCCCAAGGCTTTGTTTTACATGTGTATGTTTTCATATTATATAGCCTGCCCTGTCCATAAATAGAATTGAGATAGATTAATGCCACTTTGGTGAATTCTGTATAGAACCATTATTAACCATATCTTGCTAAAACATGAGGACATTAATTCAGAGATCTCAGTGCAATCTGGAAAACTTCAGCTGTCATTGGATTGCAATATCTCCTACAGCCCTCATCAATGTAGCCAATGATGAGGATAGATGGATGAGAGCAGAAGGCCAACATCTGGAGGGCCATAAATTGCCCATTCCTTGCCTACAGTGTTTCAAGTTATTTTAATAGGTCAGTGGAATCTACGCTGGAAGAAGCATATGTATGTAATGATTGAGACTGCAGGTGTATTTTCTTTTACAAATATTGCTTTGCAAATAACATAAATTTCTTCTTGATTTGGGTGATGGATTCTTTCTAAAGATTCCATTTTGTCTTTCAATTTGGGGCAGATGCTCCAGAGAGCATCAAGGGAACCTCCCACACACACACCAAATGCTACAGAAGCAAAGGTCAAACTTTCAACAGGTGGTAGGCAAGCACAACACCCCTGCAACAAATGTGGGAATCACCTTAGATTTCAAGTCCTAGTGGCCCTTGCTGACAAAGCCAGTGGTGAAAAATTCTGGGAGCTGCAGCCCAACAACATTGGGAGGGCTGCATAATTCCAGCCTTAGCTCTAAAAGATGCTGTACAAAAGCCCAGCAACTGATGAATGGCCTTCGATCCATCCCAACTGCCACAGCTGTGGCCTAGGAGGAGATAACAGCAGCCAGAATTTGTTGGGCTTAATCTCATCCTCCACGGCCATCCTCTTTTCCTTGTGTCCTGTCTTACTTGTGTCAAAGGCAAGAATCCCATCTTTCTTTGGTTGTCTATACAATGGCTGGCAATCGTTATTGCAGTTACATATTCATAAGCTAGAGTTCTGGATTTGTAACTACTCTGTATTCAGTAAGGCTAGATGGTCCGACTGAAAAGCTACATAAATACCACCCCAAATTACCTTAAGAACCAACAGGCAGATCAGGCAAAGGAGGTCCATTCAGTTTCTGATTGAGGTGAAAGGAGGATCATGTTTCCAGCTCTCCCCACCAGTAAGTGAGGCTGTGACAACTAGAAGTAGGGCCCCATCACAAATTATTGTGGCATCCTCACAACAAGAGGGAGTGGAAACATGATCCTTGCACCCTGATGAGAAGCTGAATTGACCTTATCCATCCAATCTTGCTGCTGGCTCATAAGGTGGGCTGGGGTTGTATTCATCTAGTTTTACAGTAAGTCTACATAGTCTTGTTGAATACAGAACAATTACAAATCCAGAACTCCAGCTTATGAATCGGTAACTGCAATATTGTGCTTGTGGGCTGGGTCAGGTCAAGGCAGGAGATATTACTTAGCAATAGCTAAGTATGTATATGCATGTATGCATATGTAACTAAGTAGCTAATGTAATATATTGGTACACATGCATAAATGCTCAACTGAAATGTGAAGCAATTGCAATGCCTGAAATTTGGGAACCAAAGGAAAATTTTACTGGGGGCATAATTCTTACTTAGGGGCAATGCCTTTGTTTCACCTCCCATAGCTACATCTGTGTATGTTACCTCTCTTTTGTAAACTTGCTTATCTCTAAATCCCATATGGTTATATAACTTTTCATGAGCATATATCCTAGAAACTTCAGGTGGCAGCAGGGACTGTATCCATTGTGCATGTGTAAGTAGCATACAACCATGCTGTGGATGTACCATATCTCAATTTCAGTAAGGCCTTTGACAAAGTTCCCTATGACATTCTTGCAAAGAAGCTAGTAAAATGCGGGCTGGACATGGCTACTGTTAGTTGGATTTGTAATTGGTTGACCGACCGAACCCAAAGAGTGATCACGAATGGCTGCTTTTCATCCTGGAGAGAAGTGACTAGTGGGGTGCCACAGGGTTCTGTCCTCAGCCCAGTGCTATTCAGTATCTTCATCAATGACTTGGATGAAGGAATAGAGGGCATGCTGATCAAATTTGCAGATGACACCAAATTGGGAGGGGTTGCTAATACGCCAGAGGACAGGATCAAAATTTAAAATGACCTGGATAGATTGAAGAGCTGCGCCAAGGCTAACAAAATGAAATTCAACAGAGAGAAGTGTAAGGCCCTACACTTAGGTAGAAAAAATGGAATACAGAAATATAGGATGGGGGACACGTGGCTGGATAGCAGTATGTGTGAAAGGGATCTAGGAGTCTTCATAGACCACAAGCTGAACATGAGTCAGCAGTGTGATGCGGCAGCCAAGAAAGCCAATGCAATTCTCGGCTGCATCAATAGGAGTATGGTGTCTAGATTGAGGGAGGTACTGGTACCACTCTACTCTGCTTTGGTTAGATCTCATCTTGAATACTATGTCCAGTTCTGGGCACCCCAATTCAAGAAGGACATGGTCAAGCTGGAGCAAGTCCAGAGGAGGGTGACCAAAATGGTGAGGGGCCTAGAAGCCATGCCCTATGAGGGTAGACTTAGAGAGCTGGCTATGTTTAGTCTGCAGAAGAGAAGGTTGACATGATAGCCATGTTTAAATATTTGAAGGGATGCTATGTACAGGAGGGAGAGGGCTTGTTTTCTGCTGCTCCAGAGACCAGGACAAGGAGCAATGGATTCAAGCTGCAGGAAAGGAGATTCCACCTGAACCTCAGGAAGAACTTCCTGACAGTCAGGGCTGTCCGGCAGTGGAATATGCTGCCTCGG
This sequence comes from Ctenosaura bakeri, assembly GCA_948474755.1. Lineage (NCBI taxonomy): Eukaryota > Metazoa > Chordata > Lepidosauria > Squamata > Iguanidae > Ctenosaura > Ctenosaura bakeri. Next base: position 13,401 of record CAOLHI010005815.1, on the reverse strand, counting down.
AGTGTAGTGGAGTCTCCTTCTTTGGAAGTTTTTAAGCAGAGGCTAGATGGCCATCTGTCGAGAGTGCTTTGAGGGTGTTCCTGCATGACAGGGGGTTGGACTGGATGGCCCGTGTGGTCTCTTCCAACTCTACATTTCTATGATTCTATGATTCTATGTACAACAGTCATTCAATATGATCACAGTTTGATACTACAAATCCCATGCTGTAGTGCAATAGAAATCAACCTTCTACTAATTGACTGAAATAAAAATGTGATAAATTTTATTCCAGGGTCAAAGCTATGAATAGAATTCAATACCCTTGTTCTGGCTGAGCTGAATTTTTAAAAGAGATTTCTATTTTGAATTAATATTCCTCAACTTCCTCCCCCCCCCCCACAAATTTACTCTGCAGACATCTATGAAATGTGAGAATAATGAATGTAACATAATAAATGTCCCAACATTCCAGTAATATAGTGACAGTCTCTGTGTTGTTGGCACAAGCCTACAGAGCCAAAAATAAAAAGGAAACATTCTGCTTGTGATTTAAGAAAACATTGCCCAAAATGAAACAATGCTTCAACACAGGAAGTCTTAAAATATTTAATGTTTCAAGGGAATATTACCCAGATTATAAAATATTGCTCACTAAAAATGTCTTTATACCAAAGAACTCTTGTGAAGCATTTGTTTGTTTGTTTATTGTCATTCTATTCTCAAATAACACTTCCTCATTTGGCATTTTCTTTCTTCAATTGTTTTTGTATAACAACATGCCTCCTCGTCATAAACTTTATGCTGATATTGCATCAGTCAAATCTTGTGAAAAACCTCTCCATCTGTGTATTCATCTCCAAGGAACAGGAATGATTAGTGTTATCCATGGATACAAGGCCAATAATTTGAACATACCAGAAATTAATAGCCACATAATGTAACATGTAGGTAATATTTGAGGAGAGATTGCAGGAAAGCAAAATTTTCTTCTGCAAAAGCATAAGTAGGCCATATAATGAAGTATGTAAATATGCTGCAGTCCCAATGAAAGGGTAGGTATTTTAGGGTATTATGTTATGCAACACTCTGCACTGTTTTGTGGCGATAAGCTTTTTTAAAGTACCTTTTAAGCTCTTCCTTTCTCTTGTGACAGCAATATTGCTACAGCTCTGGAACTAAATTAAAAGGAAAGGTGTATTTGAAAAGCATGCCCAGGCCACTGAACAGTACTACTATGAAACCTCTATTTATTGTAGTAGGAAGTACTGGGGGACAAGAAAAGCCTCCCCTCTCAGCAAGTAATTCATTCCCCACCTTCACCTATTCTCTCCTATTATCACCTGTAGAACTATAACTGAATCAGAAGCTGGAAATTAAATTAAGGCAGGCATGGTTACTTGAATGTGAATTCTGTTGCAAGAAACAGGGTTTGCTCCAGAGACTATTTGTTCAAAAGAACAGTTTAAACATGAAATGTATCATATATCATCATTTCTATTTCAGAAATCTAAAACATAGGACAAAGCGCTCTCCCTTCCACACATGCACATCATTAGCAAAAAATGCATTTTTTCTGGGACACTGGATGGGTAATAGGAGACTCTCTCTTCCAGGGCTCCTTTGCTTTATTTCTTCATTTACTTAAGATTCTTATAATTATCGCTTCTGATCTAGGTGTATTTTTTCTCTACTTTGTAGTCACAAAGTATCTACTTTGTAGATACAAACTAGAGATATAACTCCAGACCAGGTTCATTCTCACATGCTATAATGGTCAACATTTAGACTCTGCCATTTTGCAGCAAGGATAGATTTTTCTCCCATTTAGCATGTGCCATTACCAAAGAGATTTTATTCAGTGTTCAGAGCATTTTTCTACATTTTTATAAAAATGTGCAAAACTGAAACATGCATCAGCAACCTCAGACTGGTTGCATAAACTACTAGAAGTTGCACTGGATAGGTAGTTTGTGTCTTTGTGACCAATCAACTGTCCGTTTGTGGTTGCTGTCATGTGTACTTAGCTTCACGGAGGGAAAAAGTTCTAGTTTTGCACAGAGACATTTTGCTCAAAATGCAGCAAAAACAAAAACTTTTCAGTGTTTTGCTCTCACTTACTAGGTAAGATCTCTTAAGGGGGTGAGGAGTCCTGTCTTGACCAAAATCTCTGCAATAGCAAACTTTGTTCATTCAGATCTCAAAAGGATAGATGAATAATATCAGCCCGATCTTCATAGGCTGTTTTAATTAAAAAAATAAATATTTACAAGCAACCTTTCCAGCCAAGTTCAGCAATGATGTACAAACTGCAAACCAGCAAACAGAAAGGTAAATTAATACAGTGTCATAATAAATTAAAAATGTACAAAACCAAAATATAAATTAGTAGGGGAAAACACTTCTACATCCACGGCAATAACACATCAATAAATGACCAATGAAATGTATCAACCGCAAACCAAGGTACAGATAGTCTAGAGAGAAATGACAGAAATGTTTACAAAGGGGACAGATATCTTCATCAAAATTAATTGACCCAGTTTTAACCATAATTAGGACTTATTCAGAGAAAACAGTGGGAATTCATATTTGAAATAATATCTGTTGATTTCCACAGGTCTGCTCTAAGTGTGACTGAATCAGGGTCCAAACCATTATTTTTATTGACAGACATTCCACTGAAAGTCAAAGGCTTTCACGGCTGGAATCAGATTCTCTGAAAATGCCATCCACAGATGCAAGCGAAACGTCAGGAGCAAATATTAATTGAACGCAGCCTCAAAGCCCAGAAAACCCACACCAACCTATTCCACTGAAAGTTGAAGAATCAAAATGGGGTGGAAAGTTAAATTTGTGAAATAAACTGATATGTATGAACTAATGTATAAAAAGAGCATTTATTTACCCTTGAAAAACAGAGTGGTACATTTATTTTTATTTTCAACCTTTTATGGGCTAAATTCAGTTAGTCCTGACTCCAGTAAGCCTATTGAAAGTGATGGAACTCAGCATAAGCAATGACTAACAAGTTTCATTCATTTCAACTGAACTTCTTTAGCTGGAGGAGTAAGACTGGATCTAGGTCTACCAAATTTAAAGACATATAAACTGTAGGTATATATACTATGGCTGAAATGCATGAATATTTATGCACAGAATGCAAATTGCCTGCACAGAAAACAGCATGTTACTTTTTAACAAAAACACTGCTTTCTATGCAAACAAGACAAAACAAAACAAAACACTTCTCGTACATTTTTAATGAAGAATAAGTACCCTGCTATGAAGATGCCATCCATCTAGGGTTTCCTTTATCAGGGATCCCCAACACTCTCCCTTTTCAACCCCCTTCTTTTGAATATTTTGGAATATTATTTCCTAATGTACTTCAGATCTGACTACCATCCAGTCATCAACCACATAGTTTACCTCATAATTTTCTGGGCTCTGACAGTTACTCTTATTATGTGTCTTCAGATCATGTGTTGGAACCTTTGTTCCATTTATATATAACCTAAGTTTCTGCACATAAATTATGCTTCAAATATATCAATCAAACTTGTTTTTTCTTTCTCAGTTGCATTGTCATTCCAGTGAAAAATTAAACGCTTCACTTACCACTTGAACAAAAAGAGTGCTAATTGAAGCCTACCATTGCAATTCAGGATAGCTTAAATTCTTGTTTCCACTTTCTCCAGATTTCTGCAGCACTTGTTTCAAATGTTGAATTTCCTGGAGGCTGTAGCTGCCCCAATTTTTCCTTCACAGTTTTACTTTCAGTTTCCTTTTTGCCACTATATAATGTTCACTGCTGCTTTTTTAAAAAAAATAAAAGTATGTCACAAGAAAGGAGCATGAAGCAAACAACAATTGCTGAATACTCCTCAGCTCTGACAATCATTCTCAAAATGGCTGCCATCCTGGGATTCATTTATCTGTGTGCTTTCTTCAGAACTATTGGTCACCATGGACCCACTTGCTGAATCCTTTGGGGCTTACTCTTGTTACATAAAGGGTTGTGTCTCAAGATGATGTCCTGTGGAGAAAAAATAAAGTCAATAATCTACTCAGAATCAGCATTTTGTCAGCTAAGCGGGCCTTATAATCATGTGTCCTTTTCTCTGCAGTTCCCTCTTGAATTCCCTCAGGTGCAGTCCTGGTGCCAAATTAACCAGAATTTACAGTACACTTAAAAGAACTATGTAGGCAAGAATTGAAGTGCTACAGTTCCAAGGGATTTGAAACAGTGTATGTTGTTTCTCAATTGCCATATGTGGAATCATCATTATGTGGGGTCAAAAATACTGGAATTACTTATGAATTGAAATGAAAACTGAAATAAAACATGTATAGATGTCTCCATTGAAAACTACAAGTATGGTATGGAACGGGGGAGGGGGCTTAACAACCTGATTTGCTAAAATGAAATAAGTAAGGACAATTAACACAGAAGAAAATTAATCTTCAACATTTCTCAAAGCCAGAAAATAATTTCTTAACAAGGAACATGGATAAATTATCAGGTCATATAGGGACTGTTAAACATCTTATAGGTCTAGTTCAGACCTTTTCTTTCACGGGAAAGGAAAAGTTTAGTAAGAAGTAGTACAAGATTGAGAGGCAGCATGATATAATGGTTTGAGTATTGGGCTTCCATTCTGGAGACCAGTGTTCAAATCCCCACTCAGCAGTGGAAACCCATTGGGTAAGCCTGGACAAGTCACACTCTCTCAGCTTCGGAGAGAAGTAAAGCAACCCCCTCTCTGAGCAAATTTTGCTAAGAAAACCCTATGATAGATTTGTCTTAGGGTTTTCATAAATCAGAAATGACTTAAATGCACACAGCAACAGCTATACAATATTATGGTGACATATGGTCACAAACCAGGAAATTACCAGTCCAAAACTGACCTTTCCCATGATCTCTCCGTTGGCATTTTAAAGAGAGGCCACTGTCTCTCTGTCCCACCAAAGACAAAACCTCATAATGTTAACCCAGGACTAGAAAGTATGGCCTCAGCCAACAAATCTACTTGGAGGAAATGAATTAACCAAATTACCAACCAACAATTAACCAAATGAACTAGCTATTTCCATGCTGTGATATTTTGTGTCCTGTTTAACCAATGCATTAATTAAGCCTCATTGAGAGAAGGGAGTAAACATTAGTTCATAACTAGTTAGTTTTAAGAGCCAGCATAGCACAGTGGTTTGAGCATGGGACTACAACCCTGGAGAACAGGGTTTGATTCCTCACTCAGCCATATAAATCCACTGGTGACTTTGGGTACAGCACACACTCTCAGCCACAGAAAACTCTGTGATAGGTTCACCTTAGGGTCGCTGTAAGTTGGAAACTACCTGAAGACATGCAACAACAACAACAACAACAGTTAGTTTTAACTGGTGATTTCAAAGCTCCAAGTTCAAATAATGTGAAGCAAATCCTGTGTCCACTGCATTTTTTTTTTATTTCCACGTCCTCCATTCTAGTGATATTATCTTTATTTTTCGGGCGAGGCGGGGCGGGGCGGGAGGGGGCATTTAAGCTTCAGCCAGGCATTCATCTTTGGTAGACAGCAAGGACTGACAATCTGCAATGACTCTATGGAAAGAAATCCAAATCATGATGGTGAAAGCCACAAGCAAATACAGAAAGCTAAAATCACCACTTTGATTTTCTTGCCAGATGGAGATGGGGCATCCAGGATATTCAAACTGATACATATATTTGTATGGGAATTACTCTTAACAAATGGAAGACAGAAGTACTCTCACCAGGAGTTACACTTTCTCTAATCCTCTAATAATTTTTTGGAAAATTTGCCCAATAGTTACCAGAAGGGCAGGTTATGTTAAAATTCATATCCCAAATACCAAAAGCAAAATTTTTGTATGTCACAGTAATGATGGAAACTGTTAACAAACTGTTAACAGCTTTCTACATTGTAAGCATTTTCAGAGGTATGACTGATCAGCTTAGTCAAGGAATTCTGCAAATACTGTGTACTTCTTATATTACAAGACCTCATATGGTTCACAAACACTAGAAAGAGCACTATAAAGTCTTTAAAAAAAATCCCAACAATGTGAGCACTTCCAAGACAGCTGAAAATACAGGTCCTGATAAATTTGCTTCATGAACTGGGTAATTAGCTAGTAGTTTTTAGTCAGATTTAACAAAGCAATTAAAAGGAAACTTCACACACACACCTTTAGAAATAAAAGAGACCCCAACACACAACCAAATGTGTGCTAATGATATATGAATTTTCTCTCTGAAGAGGACTCAGCTTAAAATAATAATAATAAATAAAAATAAAAGATAATAAATAATAAAATAATAAAATTTATAAAATATATAAAATAAGAAAATAATAAAATTTATTTCTACCCCGCCTCTCCCCATGGATCGAGGCAGCGAACTACATTAATACATTAAATATATTAAAATACATTAAAAACATACCCAATCCTCCCCACCCACCAACCCACCCAAAACCAACCCCCTAAAACACAAAACAATTGAAAATTAACAACAATCAATTGACTATTAAAAGAACGGCAAGACAATTGATGGGAGGCAATGGAAATGCTAGTCTAGGAAGGCCTGTCGGAAGAGATCAGTCTTGACTGCTCTTTTAAAGCAGTCAAGACTGGTAATGTGCCGGGTCTCCTCCGGCAGGCCATTCCATAACTTGGGAGCGATAGAAGAGAAGGTCCTCTGGGTAACTGCAGCTATTATAATACAAATTATAATTCAGCAGAACTTCCTATAAAGTCTACTAGTTTTGATCATCTGTATTTGTAGGTGGCAAAAATGTTTTTTAAAATGTAAACTCAGCAGAGTAACCAGATGCTCATGTGTGTTTGTTGTTATTTTCAGAGTCCTGGATTTCCCACATAAGGACAAAATATCTTAGATCGTATGTAAGAAATAGTAATAAAACCTGTGTTTGTAAACACATCTCTTCCCTCCCACTGCAAAAAAGGCAATATGAACAATAGAAAAGGAAAGTGTTTGATTGCTGAAGACATTGAGCCATAAGGGGAAATAAGAGCAAATGGTTAGAAACAGACATCTGAAAGTCATCTTTTCTGGGATGAAACTATTAATGAAACAGCAACAGTAAAATGAGAGATAGACAACTTCTTCAGCCTGGAGCAACATGTAATTTTGCACTCAAGAGATTGATTGCAACATTCCACAAGGGAAGTGAGTTCACTGGGAGTGTCTTCCTAGTAAACAGGTTTTCAGCCTTTGATATCTCCTGCACACAGATTTTAATTATTAGAGTAGTCAAGATTGTATCACAGCATCCCACATTTGGTAAGATAAACTATTGTTGCTGTGTGCCTTCAAGTCGTTTCAGACTTATGGTAAATCTATGGCAAACCTATCATAGGATTTTCTTGGCAAGATTTGTTCAGAGAGGCTAGGCCTTTGCCTTCCTCTGAGGCAGAGAGAGTGTGACTTGCCCAAGGTCACCCAGTGGGTTTCCATGCCTGAGCAGGGGATTCAAACCCTGGTCCACAGAGTTGTAGTCCAATACTCAAACCACTATACCATGCTGGTTCTTAATGTGATATATGATATCCTCCAAAGCAGGAATTCCTAACCTCTGAACATCTCATACTAATTTATTTCAGAAAAAGAATACGTTTTTGTTTCAAATAGCCTCTAAAGAGTGCATTTTAGATCTGTAACTGCTATTTTAGCTCCCCCAAACCATGCTAAAAGAGCAAAATTATAGCAAACTGATCTCTGGCCACCTGAAATGGTACTTCTGGTTGCCACCAACTGCACTGATCTTACCACTGACTTTACTAGCAATGCTACTTATCTACTAATATATAAAAGTCAAAGTTTGTTTGTTTGTCTGTGTCAAGTGAGAAGACCACATATGATTGGCTGTATCAGGTGAAGACCTCATAGGATTGGCTGCCTAAGAAGACTATGGAATCCTGGGGTTTGCAGTTTAGGGAGAGCCAGAGAATAGGCCAGTAGCTATGGATACAAGGCCTAGCAGCAAGGAAGAGGGCAGTGTATTCCCTCAGGAACCGAACCTCGGCATGTTAATAACTCTGAATACAAATTGGGTTCGGGGTATGGGGAAAAGTTACAGGTACTGGACAAGACAGTTTAGGGAATTAGAGACACAGGATCTCAAATCTTTCTAACAAGTATTACCTATGAGAAAATAAAATCCCGGGCAACACCAGGTATATATGCTAGTACAATACATAATTATACTGAAGAGGGAGTGGCACCTATAAACACTCTTAATATCTGTTACATAAGCTCAAATAGATGTGGAATGCTAATTCTCAATTTTAGATGTGAAAAATGTACACTAGATGTATTTTTCCAATCCAAATTAAATGTCAGTTAAGCACACAGTTTACTTTCTTTTTATGTTTGGACAGGAGTGCATGTGAGCCCTGGGGCAGTTGAATTAAACTAGCACTTTATCCTTGCACTGAAGCCCTCATGAAAACTAACTAATCATGACTAACACATGCCCATCCCTGCTCTGAAAGATCAGGGAGAGTCAGGAAAAAATATTATGATAGAAAAATGTGGTCTGATATTTCAATATATAATAAATGTAGAGAAAATTACTATTGTTGCCCTTCTTTCACTTTTAATATGTTAATTAACAGAAGAATCTGAAAGTTGTGTATGTGCGTGTGTGTATAATCTGCCACTTCCAAAGAATGTGGGGGCAGTTTTTTTTTTTTTAATTTTGTCTCATTATCTTTCTTTCCCTTTCCTTAAAACCAGTAAGAAGAAAGAGAAATTACAGTCCCAGGCAGACATAATTCATAGGCTTGATCCAACGTGGTATCAGAGGAGTGAGAAGGCTTCCAATTTGAAAAATGGAAGTCCATTGGATCACTGTTGGAATCTGAAGAGTTGATACCAGGCTTATGGGTAAACTCTGTATGGCTTCAGTACAACTGGCTGTTGAAATTTCTGTGATGGTAGAAGCACTTTTGATAGCTGCTAGTATTAAAGAGATTATACAAATCACATAAAGAACACCAGTGCAATGAGGCTGATTCAAATACATGGTACCTTCACCTTTGGATAACACAACCAGTTGTCCAGTGGATGCTGGTAGCTCTGATGTCAGTGGGACAGCGAATCCATTCTGGGTTCTAATAAACTCTAAAGGAGCTTTGCACAGTGCCAAGCCCTCTCACCAAAGTTGTTGTTGTGTGCCTTCAGGTTCTTTCCAACTTAGGGTGAATCTAAGGTGAACCTATCATGGGGTTTCCTCAGCAAGATCTGTGCAGATGAGGTTTGCCTTTTTTTCCCCTCTGAAACTGAGAAAGTGTGACTTGCCCAAGGTCACTCAGTGAGTTTCCATGGCTGAACAAGGATTTGAACCCTTGTCTTACAGAGTCCTAGTCCAGAACTCAAACCACTCCACTACACTGGCTCCATGCACCAAAGTATGTATTGCCGAAGAACCTGAGGCCTTTTCCGCACAGGGCTTTTAAAACGGTGCAGAGCGTCCTCCAGGGAGGACGACTGCACCTGGGAGCGGACTGGGTCCTGACTACTTTGTGTAGTTCCGGACCTCAGCCCGCTCCGGAACAACCCAAAGTGGTTGTTCAGCGTGCTTTTGAAAGACCGCTTAAAACAGGTCTTTCAAAAGCACGGAACGCACTACTCCATGGCTGCGCTCCGGTGCAGATTTGCAGGCTCACACCAGTGCGAGCCTGCAGATCTGCCGGGGGTGGGCTTTAGGCTGGCGAGCTTCACCGGTTGGTGGAGAGCCTCCACCAACCAGAAGTCACCATTTTCGTCCCCGGAGAAGTGCAGAGCGGCAGTCACAGACTGCTCCGGATCAGCCTGGACCCACGGGTGGATCACACAGGTCCGGTGAGTACCAGCACAGGGGATTCCCTCGCCCCATGCGGAAAAGGCCTTAGATAGAGCCTTTGTACTTTAAAATAAATTACAGAAGACATTCATTGCTCCATATTGGAGCCCCCACCTGTTTTACTGCATAAAACAACTGATAGGCCTGCATGTTATCAGGATGATAATTTATGTTTGTGATGAGTGTTTCAGCATGTGTGAATAACCCACTCAATAAGTCCTCAATAAAGGCTTCATTGGGGGCCCCTTCAAACTACAAAAATATAATACTATCATTTTACTTTAACCACCATAGTTCCAAAATATGGAATCCTGTGGTTTGTATTTTCATGATGTATTTAGTATTTTCTGGCAGACAGCTCTTGTGCTTCTCCAATATACATATCCCAGGATTCCATAGAATGCAGACATGGCAGTTAAAGCAGAATTAAAGTGGAGAAAATATGGCCTTTTTTTTTTTTGCATCCATTATATAAACTTCTCATATTTTTTACCAGTTTCGTCAAATGTCAAGTATGAACAATCGTTTGTTTCAATGGTATTACTTTCTAGTTGGTCATCTGGTTTTAGATCGTCCATAAATATTTTCATTGTTTTCTGTGTTAGTTCAAGAAGCTTCTCCTAAAGTTTTTTTTTTAATCAACACAATAACTCTCCCCTCTATGTGACACCATAACCTAAGGTACAGCAAAATAAAGAAATGAATTGTGTTCCTCTGTGTCTTCCTTATCAACAGTTTAGGCAATATGTCTCTTCTTCAGTGTCTTTACCAAGTTCATTATCCTTCTCTCTTGGTTATTTTCTTTTCAAGGACATACTGATTGCTTTTCCTTTAAAAAAAAAAGTAGCACATTTACCTTTTGTTTCCCTCTAGCGATATGTTGCTTTCATTCCTCACCTGTTTTTGTCTTCCCCTTTTTCTCTCTTTAATCCATGCCAGGCATCTGTACCATTAAACAGAATGAGAAAAGTCATGTAGATCAACATTTGATTGTTTGGCATAAAAGAGACCATAATCTTCAGTATTTTCAGTATTTTCCTCTCATCTGCCCTTTATAAACACAGGCATATAGAAAGGACCCCTGCCTGCCACAGAACAAATGCTATTTCTTCATGTCTTGACTAAGCAAGCCAATTTCACCCTTTCACTTTCCTGTAAGAAACACACTTGCTGTGCCTACAACACAGTGAATTATGACCTTAAATAAAAGTGTTGCTTAAATGCCTTTATACAAATATATATTACATGGACTGATCCTGTTTACATTTGGGTACCAAGTTGTGGCATACTCTAAGGAAGTATGAGTGAAACACAAACTTAATTTCTGTGTTTATAATGTAAATTCAGTCTCGTCCTCTTTTTTTATAATTACTATTGTTGAGGAGATTCTGCAGGATCGTAATCATAACTTGCCAATTTGAGTCTTCATAAACTGATTATGATTACACTTTTGCAACAGACATTACTGAATAATAATTCAACACTTGGAGCAGAGAGGAAAATTAATATAAACTGCAGATTACAGTAGTATCAAATGGAACTGAAAGAATTCAAGACAGAAGTTACTTTTGGGCTCCTCCCAGGATGGCCCTTATGAGTACAGAATGCCAGCCAAGATGGGTCTTGGGTTGGATTCATCCAGCCAGGCTCCTTTTATGTTCTTATAGCATCAACAGCACTTTTGAAAGATGCTTTGGTTATGCCAGTATGATTCAGAGCCAAAAACATTAATAAAAACAAAATTAGACAATGCAAGTAAAAACTTTCCAATTTCATCTACTGAACTATAAACATAAAAATGTTAATTCAGTCTTTAACAGTATTGAAATATTGTTAATTCATACTAAAGGGTTTGAAAGTGTTTATTGGTTTGAAGTGCATTGCGTTTCTGTCTTGTATCTCATTTAAACTTCATTATCTTCTTGATGATGCAGTCATTTCCCTTTTTTTTTGTTTTTGTCTTATCTCTTTTTAGATAATATCATTCCTTTTCACTGTTACTTTATACAAATATGTGCTATTGTCCACTTATTTTGTTAACAATTATAGTAAAAACATTTCCTACTTCTTACTCCACTATATGGAAGACAGATTTAAGATATGCTTTAGCTTCTCTGCTGCCCGCCTTTCCCCCTACAGCAAAGACATACACCCCTGCAAGACCATGAGGCAGCCTGCCACCATATCTTTTCCCACCACAGTTTCATGGGTAATGTTCCTGCATTCCTGCATAGACAGAGCCTCATCAAGAGAGGTACTTACACCACTAGATAACAAGAAAGCCCATCAACATCTTTAGAGAAAAATCTTCCAAGTATCATAAACACTTCCTCAATAATTTAAACATCATGTGTTGTTCCCATCCAATCTTGGACATTAAAGAGGATCAGCACTGGTTAGTACTTGGTTGGAAGACTACCAGTGAATACCGAGTACTGAAGACTATATTTTAGAGGAAGGAACCGGGAAAAACACTTGTGAGTATTCCTTGCCCAAGAAAACCCTATGCAATTCATGGGGTCACCATAAGTCGACAGGTGGCTTGAAGGCACACACGCATAAACACACACAGGGGAAGATTGACTTATTACTTGCTGGAATGTTTGCTTTTGTGTATTAAAGCCATTTATTAATTGCTTTTCTGCTCACTAGGCCACCCAAAATATTGTTGCAATAAAGCAACAGTAATAAAAATGAAACAGTACAAAATAGTCTTTGAATACAGATTTTAAAATAGAAATTAGAAGCCAAAGGCCTGACAAAATAATCCAGGCTTCCCTTGGGAGGCAGGGCTACAATGGAGCTGCCTGGGTTTTGAGATCTTTAGGGATGGCCATCCTTTCCATCTCATCATCCTCACATGTACATTTGGTTAGAACACAAAATAGGGCCTTCTTGCAGAGTTTTTATCTCCTTCTGCTTTAATATCATAAGGAACCTTAGATCTCAAGTCTGGGAAGAAGATATGATGATGATAATGATGACGACAATGACAATAATAATAGCTGTGAAAGAAAAATTGGGATAGTTTATTATTGGCCTTTCCGCACTACACTGTTATAGTGCTATTATTCCATTTTCAGCATCATATGGAATCCTGAGGTTTGTAGTTTACTGAGGGCAGGGAGCTCTTTGGCTGAGAATTCTAAATGCCCCTCTCTAAACTGCAAGACTCAGGATTCTGTAGGGTGTTGAAAGTGGAATAATAGCACTATAACAGTGTAATGTGGAAAGGTCCTATGTTTAGCCTGGAGAAGAGAAGACTGAGAGGTGAAATGATAGTCATCTGAAGGATTGTTATGTGAAAGATGGAACAAGCTAGTTTTCCACTGTTCAGAAGACAGGACCTGAACTAGTAAATTCAAACTACAAGAAAGGAGGTTCTGATTAAACATGAGGAAAAACATCGGGTTGGTAAGTGCTTTTTGGCAGTGGAGCTTTTAAAACTGAGGTTGTGTGGTCACCTTCAGAAGTGCTTTAGCTAGGGATTCTTGCACCAAGAGTGAGATGGACTTGATCAGGGCAG